>VYZR01011991.1:12110-30004 GCA_013400675.1 Oxylabes madagascariensis | reverse complement strand
AGCCCAGTGCGTTGGGATGGCAGAGGACAATCCCTCCCGCGGGCTGATTCCCGCTGGAGCGCTGGAGCGTTTAGCCAGGAAAGCACGGCAGCAGGGTGCAGTCCCTCCAGGGCTGTGCTGTCTGCGGGGTGAGGGATCTGCCCTCCAGGCACTGCGACATTTCAGGTCAGGATCCGGGGGAGAGAGAGGCAGGGCACACACATCTGAGAGAGGCGAGCCAGGCTTGTGCAGACCCCAAGCAACTGAGGACTATTTCCCGGCCATCCGCCCTGAGGGAGGATGGTTAAGCAGGGTGATGTTGTCATCTAAAGGTCGGAGTAAGGCATCTGGTGAGTCTTCAAATCTCCAATGTGGCCCTTTTGACTCAAAGAAATGGCTGAGATTTGTTACTGTGTCAAAATGTCCTTACCCGAGGGATAAACGTGCTGAGATTCTCAGTAACTGCAGCTCTTTTCACCAAGTGCCGCACCCTGCGCACATGGCCTTCCCTGGTGCACAGCCAGTGCTGCTGACCCTGCCCTGGCACTTGTGTCCCTGGAACGTCCCCGGCATCATTCTAAGCTGTGAGCAGTGTGGTACCTGCAAGGAGGGGAGTAGGAAAGTACCCTGGGACCATTGCCCCACTGGTGGGGACAGAGAGGAGGATGGCAGACACTGGGCACGCTGACCCAAGCAGGGGGATTTTCATTCCGTGCTAGATTCTGCTGCTGATAAGACATTGGTTCCTGTAACCAACTTCATGTTCCCTGAGCAATTATTTGTGAGTAACCAGTAACGTCACCCATAGGCTCATTTTCAGTGAGGTTTCTCTGATATTCAGGAAAACATGTCTGGCAGAACATAGCCTAATAATGATGAGGCTATTTAATAAAAAAAGTAAAAATGCAGTTTTTCCAAAAGTGAAGTTTTCACTGTTGGCTCATGTGAGAGAATGACAGCATCAGGCTTCTGAGCTCTGCGCTGAGCCTGATCAGGCTGTGATTGCTTGATAGTGCTCTAATAAAATTGATTAGTTCAATAAACTCAAAACCCCTCTTCTATTCCAACAATATCGAGTGTTTCTTTTTAATTAACACTTTACAAATTTTTGATATTTCTGAATAAGTTTGCTCAGAAATAAGTCTTCAAAAGAGCGTGATTTGTAACAAGCCATGGTAACTTCTGCCTGATTTTGAGGGCAAGGTAGGGAAGGCATGATTTGCCCAGTCCTTTTGTAAGCTTTTAGCTGCCATTTGCCAAAGGCTTTCACAGCATGTGGAAGTTCAGAGCCCATTTGTGGTGCTACTGCAATTGAAATACTAAATAATAAGTTCTGTGGTGTAATTCCGCCTCTACACAAAAATCACAGTTAACATTTGTCTTTGGGGTCCTCTTCTACTGTGCTAACATTACTTAAGGCTTACAAGCCCTGCAAAGAGGTCTCTCTCACTGCAAGTTGTCTTAGATATTGCACAAAAATCTACTTGTCATCCTTCCTATGCTAAAAACTTTAAAAGTAGGAAACTATTCCATTACCATAAATAGATCTGTGGCATTGTAATGTAGCTCTGTATTGTAAACTACTACATCTTAAAAGAAAAACAATTATTACATTGAAATATATACCTAATTGCCTATGAGTAGGCATAGTCTAGAAATTCAGATAATCTTTGGTATAGTAAAGTACCTTGATCAGGAGATGGGAAAGCTGCCAGAGCAGCTGGCATACAGAAGTCACAGCTGCCAGACCGAATCCTGCCTCAAGCATGACACAAGCGGTGCCATTGATTTAATGGAACTTATTTGTGTGAATTACGGCTATGGGCTAGATTCTAGGCAGAAAACCTAATATTAACTTATTTTTCAGAAAATAACTCCCAAGTTTTCTCCCTAGCATGTTTTAAGCAGGAAAGTCTATTTCAAGAGCTTTAGGAGAGGACAATCTAGTTTCAAGAGTTATTTGCAGTATTTTGCAATGTACATGCTGTTTTAGTGTCCCTATTTAATAATTTCTTAAACTTATCTCTCAAATAGCACTTCATATATTCTTCTAAATTTGTGAAACATGATAGGAATACCAGCTGTCCTATTCACATATCTGCACACAACAACTGATCCGTGGAAGTATATTAATCAATATCAGAAGCAAATGTTTAATGTTTTCCAACTCTAACACTATATTGATGAGCTTTTACCAGGGAGGGGTCCAAGTTTAAGCCATGACTAATTCTGGCTCCAGGGAATGTGTATTTGTGTGATTTCAGCCTAGTTTATCTTTTGCTCTGCAAAAAAGTCCAGGCTGTCTGGTTATAGCACAGCCACTCGAAGTAGCTACCTCAATGATATTTTAACCAACTTTTTTTGTTTCAGGTAGTCGAGAATCTGCTTTTGTACACGCCATCTCCTCTGCTGGAGTTGTTTTTGCCATCACCAGGGCATGTAGCCAAGGGGAGCTGAAATCTTGTTCCTGTGATCCCAAGAAGAAAGGCTCTGCCAAGGACAGCAAGGGCCATTTTGACTGGGGTGGCTGCAGTGATAATATTGACTATGGCATTAAATTTGCCAGAGCCTTTGTGGATGCCAAAGAACGGAAAGGAAAAGATGCCAGGGCGCTGATGAACCTTCACAACAACAGAGCTGGAAGGAAGGTGGGTGTCCCTCCAATAGATGCCTAGAGATGTTCTTGGACAACTCTCTTGTGTTCAGGGCAGTTAATGCTTGGCCCTTGCTGTCTGGTCTCAGCAGTTATGAAGAAATATGGGAAGGGCAGGAGCCTGAGCTGCTGTTTCTATTTCCCGTGGAGGTTCAGTGTGACAGAGATCTACAAACAGACTGAATTTAACGGCCTAACAGTATTCCTGTTGGAGTCACTTCAGTCACTTCTTGTGTGGGAAGTTAAGCAGGAGTCTAAGCTGCAAGATCATTTTGGATGGAGGTTTTGTTTTGAACCTAATTCTTATACAAGCAGGAGTTTTATTTTTGGTTAATACAGAACACAAATTCCTAAGAGAGGCTGAAGATCACACTGAAGAACAGTCTTGACAAAGAGCAAATTCAAAGTAACTCTCAAGAAAAAAACCCATTCTGTCCATTTCTGTATGTATATGGTAAACTTAATCATAAAGTAAGCAGAGATAAAAGGTAATTACTTTTAAGAAAATAAATCCAAAATACATGTCCCTCCAAAAGGCAATGGCCTTGGAGCATGACCTGCAACCCCTTTTCTAAACATTGTATGAAAATACTATTCCTGAATTTCAACTAAAAGAGTCTTTACTTTCACATTGTAGCTGAGTAGAAGGAGTAGTTGCCAGGTGTATTGCCCACCTCTGGTGCAAGGACTGAGGAACATCTGCACTAACATTTTGTGGTGGTATCTATAAAAACTAAGAATAGTGCATGAAACTGGAATATGCTGTTTCATTATTTAAGACGTTAAAAATTTGCTGCTCCCATGACATCTGAAATAATACAGAAAGAAATGTTTTATTGTGCTAGACCAAGCACTTCTGGAATTATTTGTAGAGACTTTTTGTGTCTTTGGTTTTCCTTCATGTATATTTAGTAGGAATTAAATTGTTTGCATTCTGATCTTTTTTTGTACAGCAAATAGATGATTTTCCTGAAAATTTTTTTTTCTTCTGCATCTTTCCTCTACCACTTTATTGCCAGCAGGTGTAATTAATATGTAATATAGGCAGAGGAGGCTATTCAAATCAGTGATAGGCACATGCAGTACTATGGTCATGTTTCTATTACTGTCCAAAAGAGGCTGAAGTCTACAACACTAACAAAAAATTTTTAGGGGCAAATAAGTTCCATGATGGGAAGTACTTTCTGTAGTATTTGAGCATCTTATTATTTTTAAGTTTTAAAAAACACCTCTGCCAAATACTAAAGTAGTACTGGTAAGGTAAATTTTTAGAAAAAGATCAAGAAATTTTAATAAATATGTTCAGTTAAAAGTAATAAATATGTTCTTATATGCTCTAGGACCTGCTTTATGGGCAGAGACACTGTTTTGTATTCACAGTGCAGTAGTGTAGGGACCTTAGCTTTGCAGGGATCTCACCACTCCAGCTGCCCATAGGCCTGGCATTTTGACCTGGATAACACCATCTGTGCCCTTGTTTTTTTCTTGCCCCCAGAAGGGGTATTGATAGATTTCTTTTAAAACTAAATTATTCCAACTGTGTTAATTAAAAAATAAATAGAACANTTGCCAGCAGGTGTAATTAATATGTAATATAGGCAGAGGAGGCTATTCAAATCAGTGATAGGCACATGCAGTACTATGGTCATGTTTCTATTACTGTCCAAAAGAGGCTGAAGTCTACAACACTAACAAAAAATTTTTAGGGGCAAATAAGTTCCATGATGGGAAGTACTTTCTGTAGTATTTGAGCATCTTATTATTTTTAAGTTTTAAAAAACACCTCTGCCAAATACTAAAGTAGTACTGGTAAGGTAAATTTTTAGAAAAAGATCAAGAAATTTTAATAAATATGTTCAGTTAAAAGTAATAAATATGTTCTTATATGCTCTAGGACCTGCTTTATGGGCAGAGACACTGTTTTGTATTCACAGTGCAGTAGTGTAGGGACCTTAGCTTTGCAGGGATCTCACCACTCCAGCTGCCCATAGGCCTGGTATTTTGACCTGGATAACACCATCTGTGCCCTTGTTTTTTTCTTGCCCCCAGAAGGGGTATTGATAGATTTCTTTTAAAACTAAATTATTCCAACTGTGTTAATTAAAAAATAAATAGAACAAATATTTATAATATTTATAATATTTCCATATGAATCATAGAACATAATACGCTGTATATCAGTATAGGAACATCACTGACAAAAAAAGACCCGCATTCCTATATGCTTCTTCCAGTATTCCAGGAAGTTGTTTTAAACACACAAGTAGTTAAATTGATTTCTGCTCAGATAATTAAAACCAAGCATCTGCTTAAATCCCAGATTTGTGATATGTCAATGAAGTGGGGCTGTGGGAATGCCAGTGACTTCTTTGAAGTAGTCATATCATTTACAAGTTGGAAAGAAAATTAAAAGTCCTTTGGTTTTATAATACATTCTCACTTTATTACAAAGTGCTTGACTGAAAAAGGCTGCCCCGCTGTGCATCATTCTCACTTCTAATCACGGAGCTTTCCTCTCTCTTACCTTCTTCCCATGATGACATTCCTCTTGTACAAACTCTAAAAAGTTCATATTTCATGAACCCTTAAGGCATAATATTTATAGATCAAATATCCATATCTACATAATTAGGAATGAATTATTTACTGTCTATGAACCCATCTGTTGTTCTCCAACATCATACAGATAGTTTAAATATCTGAGATTAAACTGAAATGGCTTTAATGCTATCCAGATGTTAAATTAATGATACGGGTGATCTCTCCAATGCAAACTAATGAAGGTCGCATTCTAAAATGTTTGTTAAAAGCTGTATAAGCATTTTAAGTGTACTGTATTTTAAAATTCTGCATAGATCTGATCACAGGTACAATGCTTTACATAGTCTTTTAAAAATCATTTGAATATAAAATACCTATGAATTTCTGGGCAATATTTGAAACACTGTTCAGGGTAATGGCCATCTTCATGAAGATGAGCTGGAGAGGGTCAGAGGGTCAGCACGGCGATCCTGCAGCTGGAACAATGGGGAAAAGGGGGCACCTTCGCCTCCCAAGGGGCTGAATGATTCAGGCCGTTTCTGATCGTTTACTCCTGTCCAGTCTGTGTCCTAGCACTGCCGACCACATCGATCCTTGGGATGACTGGCAGGAGCGGGAAGGTAAGCCCACCAGCTGAAGGATTGTGTGTACGGTGAGCTGAGCAACCAGAGCAAACCAACCACATGGGGATGACTTGATGTTACCAGTGGGTGTCACTACAGACCGTAATTTGGAGACCCATTGCAGGCCTGGCACTACAGGATGGATGGAAAAGGGCTGAGAAGCAATGAATTACACTTTGTTTTACCTGTGTACATTTATATTTACCTGTGTGTTTCTAAACAGGCCGTGAAGCGGTTTTTGAAACAGGAGTGCAAATGTCACGGTGTGAGTGGGTCGTGCACTCTAAGGACCTGCTGGCTGGCCATGGCAGACTTTAGGAAGACAGGAGATTACCTGTGGAAGAAATACAATGGAGCAATTCAGGTGGTCATGAATCAAGATGGCACAGGTTTCACTGTGGCTAATAAGAAATTTAAGAAGCCAACTAAGAATGACCTGGTATACTTTGAGAGCTCTCCAGACTACTGTATCAGGGACAGGGATGTAGGTAAGCCTCTATCATTACATATGAATGTTTTTATTTAAGACATTTGTGCTTCTAAGGTCAAAAATTATAATTTAAATGCGTGTGTGTATATACATATATATATATATATTAAAATCCATACATGTAACCAGCAGCAAACAGGAAAGAAGATGTTTTAGAAGGAATCAGTACAAGAACAATAGTTCCTTGATGTCTCTAGGTGTACAACAGCCAGTTGTTCTAATATAATTCAGCAGTTTCTGCCAGATGCTATGGAGCCCTGGAGATGCTGTAAGACAAAGCTGCTTTCAGTACAGGTTTGAGTTGTGCTCTGGAGGCAGGTTCATACTGGGCAAAGCCACACTCACTCTTGTGCCACACAGTTCACTCCAGAGCTGCCCCAAGTCCTGTGATGTCCCTGTGATGTCACCTCCTATTGCATTGCTTCCTTTCCACGTTGTTGTGCTACCACTGCGGTTGCCCTCCTTGATCTGCACATTCCCACAGCTCACTGCGACTGGACCCCGGTTTCAGACGTCCCTGTCACCATCTAATGTGGGAGGTACAGCTTGTGACAATCCCATCCCGCCTGCACCAGTCAAGGCAGCTGTGGGTAACGCGGGCTGAGGCAGCTGGGGACGTGCAGGTGGAGGACAGAGTAGAGCTTGGTGGGACACCGCGCACTCGGCTGAATGGCACAGCGGTTTGTTCCTCTTTACGAGGCAGTGTTGGCTCTGCCCATGACAACCACCACATTTTCTGCAGCGTTGTGCCAGCCCCCGTGGGAAGGGATAAAGTATTGGTGCTGCTATTAACACTGGATTTTCCTGCTTCAGAGATTCGATAGAGACACACTTAGCAGTGTTACAGAATTGCCAAACACCAGGAATCCTGCTAATGGCTCTTGATCCATGTATAGTGTTTCCTGATGTGGCAATTAAAAACTGGCAACTACAAACCCAGAAATCTGGAAAAGAGAGGCAGACTGAGTAATGTATGAGAGACGTTGTGGAACTAATTAATAGGTTGTATAACGGACCAGATTGCACCCCATATGACATATCTGTAAGTATCTGGATAGCAATGCAACTCAACTCCTATTGGCACTGGTGCATGTTTACAATCCAAGTTTGCTTGGAATAAACATTGCAAAACAGCTGTACTTAAATAAGAACAATATGTGAATTCTTGGTCATGTACTACTGACTTCAATGAACCCAGAATTTCGTCCAGTACAATTACATTGTACAGTGTTTCTGGTTAGTTGAGTCATCAACATGATTTTAAATGTTTTTTATTATTTTGGCAGGTGATGTTTATTACCTGCATGAGCACATACCATCCCTTGAATAGTGGCTGATACTGTAAAGTCTAATCCAAGTGGATAAATGGGCACATTGTGGCATCATGCAGCGATTAACTTTGCAGACTAGGGATTTTTTCAAAACATTTATCTCTTGATGTTGCCTCATTCATTGTAAAAAAACATGATTTCTTTTCCCCTGGAAGAAGAACTTGTACACTACCCAATTCTATGTTAAAAACCATTTAATAATCTCTTTGTACTGAGACTAATCTCATCTGTCAATCTTGCTGTTGTGGAGGAGAGTGGGTATTTTTCACCACAGTGTATTATGTACATTTGCCAGACACTGACAAGCCTGCCCAGAGATGGCAAATTCTGACATGTTCTTTGGCTCAGCTCAATATAAGGCTGCAGCTGAGGTGGGGTTTCTTTGCTGCCCAAAATTCAGGGAACGTGGCTGTTTGGAAGAGCAAATTTTTAGAGAACTGCAGTAAACCTTTGATGGGATGTGGGATGCTCTGCTGCTTGCATGGAGCAAAGAAAGAACCACACAAACAAAATGTGGTCTGGCTTTGAGGGAGATGATTTTGGCACCTGCACCACATTTTTTTTCATTTTTTGGTTTGAACATTGCAGAGTGTGAGCTCTGTTAAATGACTGCAAATGAAATGAGCTTATGGAAGTCTGAGTTTGGAAATAGGTGGGGAGCATCTCAGTGTCAGCTGAATCTAATACCACAGTGTATGTCCTTGAATACAGTTCTGCCTTTCATTCTCCAGGGCATTCAAGTGATTTAGTGCTTCAGGGAAAAAAATTATCTGGATGTTGGTTAGTATTGGAGCTGAATGAAGGATTCACAGAGCAAACCTTATGAAGCATCATGACTTGACCAGGAGACAACTTCACAAACTGTAAAATGTCCAAGCCAGTGTCCCCTGTGGCTTGATTGTGCTTACACATAGGAACCAGTGAGTTCAAAGCGCTCAAGGATTCTGCCATCAGCAGCCTACCCAGGAAGAAAGCAGATACCCTCTCTTCCCCCACTGGAGCTTCCACCCTGGGTCTGGCATTCTGTCTGAGGGGGCAGCTAGACATACATACATGGAACTTCCCAAAATGTGGTTTGTTTTTGTTTTTCTCTAGAAAGGAAAAGAGGAGTAATTGATTTCAGGAGGAGTATAATATGGGAAATCACTAACAGTAACTCAATAGCAAGATAATGTAATAACCTGACCACCTCTTTCCTTGCCTTAAGATTTCATGAAGGACCAAATGAAGGTTTTTCAGAAGTGTTCAGAATTCATTTAACCCTGCACACATAACTCTGCCGAAATAAGTTTTGCTCACAGTTTCATACTCAAAATTTGATAGAAACAGAGATAGAACATCCCTGAAAGCTATTAAAAATCATCCTAGGTAAACTGCTGTTTTTATCAACACATGGCCATCTCTTCAGTGCTGGCCTGGGAAATTCCAGCCCCTCCAGACAAATCCGCCTCCAATGTGTACTGGTTGTTCTCTCCAGCCCTTCTGTACTGGGTGTTGTCTGTAAGATCCAGTAGTTTCAGAGCTGCTTTTCTGTGAACATTTCTTTCAATTATTTTTTTCTCCAAGAACACTTGTGAGAAAACTATCATTGGGGATTTCACTGGTTCTGCACTTTTTTTTTGCTTTTGTTTGTGTATGTGTGTGTGTGTGAAAGTTTAATAATGGATGTCATTGCTTGACACCAGATTTTAATCAATAGAAGTAGAAAGAAAAAGTTCTCATTATATACTAATAAATACATTTTAGGGCTTTAAGAATGGAAAGAAAATATTTTTCAATGTAACACATGTTGACTTCCAAAAATAACTGTGCAAACTGAGAAGAAAGGACTTCATGTACAGGCTGTGAAGTTGGCAGTATGAAAAGCTGTGGATGTTTTGGCAGGTAAAGTGTGTGTAGGCATGGCAATTCCAACATTTGAAATGAAAACAAAGAGGTTGTACAAAAACTTTTTACAAGTTAGAACCTACTCCTTCCTCGTAAGTACTGAGGAGGTGCATTGCAGGTAGCAGGCAGAAAACTCTGCTTTATTTTGTGCAGTGTCTTCTGCTGCTGTCATCACTCAGGCCTGCCAAGGAGCGCAGTAACTTGTCTGGTTCCTCACTGCTGGTTATTGTTCATTTTCTTTCTCACTGGAGAAGCTGCAGAAATTCTGAAGATGCTGTTTGAACTTTAAAAAAAGGTTGGTTTTGCTCAAAAACTAAGCCTTTATATGAGCTTGTTTTCACTTTTGTCACAATCTGTGGATAATTAAGTCCCCTGTCCTAGTTGTGTAGTAAATGTTGATGTTTTGTGGCCAGCATCAGATGATACCAATTTCTGACTGTCTGTTAGTGGCTGAAATAATTTTGTTTTTGAAGCTGGTGGCAAAACTTCTGTTAAAAGCAGTGGGTGCATCTGCTTAGGTCGTCCTTTAGCGCTGTGTGATTTCCCCTTACATCTGGAAATAAGAGCATTGGACTTGGAAACTAACTTGTGCCTCAGCTGAGGAATGTGGTCAGACCTTTCTGGGCAGCTCCTGATGGATGTGGAGGAATACGGGATTTTCCTTCACCCCCACGAGCCAAATGACACGGCCTCACTCTGCTCCTGGTTGGGAGTTGTGCTGAGGTGGAGGGCAGATTTGCTTTTCCTCCACTGGTGTGAATTCCTGATACAGAATGTTAATCACGTGGGTCACAAGCTTGGCCTTTGTACTGTTTTTTTGGTCTGAACATAGAGAGCATAAGTGCCTTTAAAAGTTCTTCACTGAATCAATTAGGTTGGGAAAGACCTCTGAGATCATCAAATCCAAATACCATCATGTCATCTAGATCATGCGCTAAGTGCCACACCGGGTCTTTTCTTAAACATCTCCAGGGCCAGTGACTCCACCCCCTCCCTGGGAAATCCATTGCAATTTTTAATAACCTTTTCTGTGAATTTGGTTGTATTTTGCACAGTCTGGGATGTGATGCATATTGCTGTGGGCTGACACAAAGAGCAGAACTTGCATTCAGGTATCCCAGCTGTTTGCTCAGCATCATGGATGGAGGAGAGTATGATGGCTGGGAAGCAGGATCTGGCTTTTTTTCTGCCACAGGCTTCCTGTGTGACCACAGGTGCATCATGTAGTTCTGCATCCCCCTGACTCCTCAGCCTTGCCTAGACTAGGGGCACTGGGGGCCACTGGAAGTCTCTCTCATCATGGAGTGATTCTTGAAGAAAAGATCTGGAAAAGGCCTGTTGGCATCACTGCAATGCCCATTATGCCAGTTGCCTTGGTGCAGCTGGCTCTGCAGGGAGAACTGCATGGCTGAGGGCTTGCTGGGAGTAGTGTGTGCCCATGTGGGTCACTGCTGGGGGTGCCTCTCCTCCTCTCCCTCCTGCAGGGGATCCAGGTGCCAGCACTGGCTATAGGAACAGTAGGCCAGGAGCAGGAGTTACTGCTGGTTTCCTGGTGCAGGGTGTGCCTGATGCACCACATCACTGGTTGTTACAGCCAACTGAGATGCTCCCCCAAATACCAGAGGCTTACTTTGCAGCGCTGTTCAGCCATCTCCCCAAGGATGTTNCCCCTCATTGCATTAGTGGTTTGGGGTCAGCCCCCATATAATATGAAGTCTTCCTGATGCTGGGGTGGGGGGCAAGGGATGGAGAGACAGTGAAGACTTGTATGTTATAAACTGCTTTGAGACAGCAGCATCGGTGCTTACAACCATAAATACACCATAGGGAAAAAAAAAAAAAGAAAATTGGAATTAATTCAGCTTAAATTATTAATAATTACAATTTAACTGCAGCCTACATTTTTTATTAATTAAAATTGGTTTGCTATCCTAGCTGATGCAAATTTTAATTAATGTTTGTATGTATTTGTTTTCCTTAAGAAGGTAAATTGTTCATGTTTGATGTGCACCTGCAAATACACATTGTAAAATATTTTCAGTTAATTTACTGACCACAGCCATTAGGGAATATCTCTTGCCCAAGAAGAGAATGGAGTTGTAATCAGGTCTATGGAAAATGTCAGAAGAATGTTAATTTTTTTGATATATCTGCATGTGATTCATAATAGCAATACATAGGAAATTAGGTGAGGCAATTAATTTTTATGAAGTTTTCAGATTGGTGGTAATAACCTGTCAGCAGCTGTGGTATTGATCCTAAAATGTACCCTAAAAACAGTTTGTGTTAGATGAACAGTGGCTCCTATGTGGTACAGTCACTGTTCAGACTAAGACATGCCTTACAGAGCCATTTTGTGTCACGTGGATATAGGCACAGGCATTTCAGCCACTCCTCCTGAGTGTTTCAAGAACATGACAAGGCGTGATATGGTTCCTCTCCCTCTTTCTGTCCAAAGCAAGCTGTAATTTGGTTTCTTCTAATCTCATCATGAAAGGGGAGAAGAATTCTTGGTGTTACCCCACAGAGATGAGAGGCACGCAGAGCAGCAACTCTTCAGCTGCCACCTGAACTGATGGAATGGGGCCCGTGGGTGGACACAGCAGTGATGCCAAATGCCTGAGGTGCTTCTGCACTGACTTCTGCAAGACTTTAATCACTGGCAGCACAGTTACTTTACCCACTGAGTCCCTCACAGCCACCAAGTTTTGTGATCTTCTCTTTCCTAGCCCTCTCCTGAACACCCAGAGCTCCTCATGAGATCATGAGCACCATGAAGATGCTCCACCTGGGCATCCCATTTCTGACTGTCCTGGGGGACTGGGTGCAGGGAGCAGGACTGCCTTGGGAAGGGTGTCTGCCCTCTGGAGGGGAAGAAAGTGCCAGGGAAGGATGAAGCAAAACGTGATGATATTAATAGAATCAGGCAGACCATTGAAGTATTTAGTCCATTTTATTCCTCCGCATCTCCAGGTCTGATTCTTAGGGGAAATATGGGAGCAATTTTTTTACCTTTATAGGCATTTCTCTGGCTTGATATTGAATCCTGGGTGATGTGATGTTAAAGGATCAAATACATTGCAAATTATGTCTCCTATATCTATTTTCATATGCTTGCTGTCTTTCCTTAAAATCTGCCTCCTGACCGTTGCTGCGTTCCCTTTGCAGGGTCCCTTGGGACAGCTGGTCGGGTGTGCAACCAAACGTCCCGTGGCATGGACAGCTGTGAAGTGATGTGCTGCGGGAGAGGCTACGACACCTCCCGCGTCAGCAGGATGACAAAATGCGAGTGCAAATTCCACTGGTGTTGTGCTGTGCGTTGCCAGGACTGCCTGGAAGTGGTGGACATTCACACCTGCAAAGCACCAAAGAGTGCTGGCTGGATTTCCCGGACATGACACACGGGCTACTGATGCTGAGGACCACAGCCTTTGCTTCTACTGGTCCATGCAGGGAATGCATCAGTGGTCTTTTTTACTTTTATGCCTGTTTTACCTTTGTTGTTCATTGCACAGAAGCTGCGGAAAAATTGATATAAACCTTGCAGCATTTACTTTGCATTTCTGCATGACAGTGCTGCTGCAGAGTTGTCTCTGCATAAACTGATGCAGCTCTGGAAGGACGTACTTATGCCAAGACTCTTCCAACCACCGTGTAACTCTCCCCTAGAATCCTTGTGGCAATTCATTCCTGCCATCAGGAACACAAGAAGATACAAAATATGGCGCTTTTACAAGATCACCACCACCCACCACATGGGCTGGGCTTGCTCAAGCATCTTCTGAAGGATCTTGGGCAGGTCACAGTTGAGCCCTGGATAGTGAATGGCTCAGGAGTTTGAGCACTGGTTGATGATATCCCCATGAAAGAAAATTTGCAGGCAGATTGGTGAAAAACTTTACTGGTGTTTGTTCATCCCTGGTGGACTGGAGTTTCCAGTAAGGTGGCCACCTGAGGCCACCCTGGCCACCATTATTAGCACATAGTGGCTTCCTGTGGGGCAGCAATTGGCCCACGGCATAAAACAAAGGAAATTGCAGGGGATGTGTTCAGCCACAACACTTTGATGAACTATTAGAGTCAAAGCAAATGTCTTCGTTATATGTTTGTGAAAACTTGCCTTAAAAGCTTTTAAAAAGTAATTAATATTAACTGCTGAGGATTTTTATTTTTCTGACCTGAAGCATTGAAGAGAATGGTTTTTTACCCTAGTGAAAGCTGGGTACAGGACACTCAACTACCTAAGGATAAGGTTTCCTCTTTTTCACATACACAATAGTGGAAAAATGTTTACAAACAGTGATGGAGAAGGAAATACCATGCCTCAGTAATTATGTGGAATCTAAAGATGTTATCAGCTTCTATGTTCCTTTAGAGTTAATAAATCTATTAAATGTGCTCAAAATGATACTTTCCACTCAGATGGGGACATCCAAATTAGATTTTTTCTGCATATTTTCTGCAAAACCTACGATGTATGCCTATGATTCGGAGTGTATCAGCTTGTGATGGAGGCAGTTACAGGTTGTGCCAGGTCCATATGCTGGGCTGGGATCAGCACAAAAGAACAAGTGTCTGTAAAGATGTGCAGGCTTATGAGGCCCAGAAATTGTAGCCTTGATAGAGAGGAACTGGGTCAGAGAGGGACCAGCTGCCTCTCCTCAGAGCAGAGATCAGCAACATGAACCAAGAGAAAAATGGGTTCTGTGCCAGTAAGTATAATAAGGCTCTGAAAAAGCACCCATGAAGAGTAGAGACAGGCAAAGTAATGAAAAAAATAATGTAGGAAAAGGAGGTTGAAAGAGTGATAGAACACATTGTAGATGAACGTAAAATTTCCATATGAAAATGAAATAGACTGGAAAACCCTAGCAGGTACAAACAGTGCAGGAAAAAGTAACATCCAAGTAGCTAACCAAGGCTATGACGTGAATACTCTGGGTATGTTTTGTTTTTGGAACTTGCTTAAAAGACTATTTAAAAAGAAGGGGGGGGTTGGCATTAAGTGGTTTTGAGGGAGCAGTCATTTACATCTGCAAGGCTTTCAAAAAGGTTTGTATCATTAAACTGGGTAATGCATCTCCAGAAGGCACAGCTGGTTTTAAAAGATTAGGAGGCTCCAGAAAGTTCTTTATTGGACAATAAGGTAATGTTTCAGTTACTGTATATGGAAATGATCATGGCTAAAGGTAACAACAATCACAATTCTGTCTATAAACCAACTGCTGGTGGGAACAGCCCTGCCCACGTGTCCATGCACATGCAGTGTATGTATAATGTGTATATATGTACCCATGGGCAGCTCAGGGGTTATACTGCTGGCCTCTTCATTGCTGCCAATTCTGGCTCTGGACTGAATAAGTAAAATTTCATACCTAATTGTATTTAAAGGTGAGCTCCAAGGAGAATTTTTATTGGGATTTCACTGTGAAATTAAATCCACATGTAGTTTGTAGCCTCAGCAATATCATACTTTAAGCCTTAAAGAATTTAAAAGCAGTATAATAATTTTTAACCTTTTAGAGCCATTTTTTTTAAAAGATTCGAGGAACCTGAGTAGTCTAAAAGATTACCTGTTTAATAAAGCTGAAAATATTTAAATGTTCTGGAAAAAAGAAAAAAGGCTCATTCTTACAAGAGAACTTGTTCTAGGTAGCTGAATGAAGGGTAATGAAATCAGATCTCTTCTTAAATCTGTTATTTTTTAATATTCCAGAAAATCAACTCACCTGAGTTCTGCAGTCCCAGATAAAGTGTTTTGGAGTCACTGTATTAAAAATATATTAACTTTTATTCCCCAACCTGGACCTCCTCCACTAAGGCACATCTTCCTGTTCCAAACCTTCCTCTGGGTCAGAGACCTGTGGTTCCTGAAGGCTGCTGGTCTTACCAGTAAGATGAGGGCATTGAGTTCCTTGGCCTTTTCAGTGTCCTTTGTCACCCTGTCCAGCAGCAAGGACAGCACAGTGTGCACAGCAGGCTGATGTTCCCATTTCGGGCACGTGCCACATCGATAAGCTGTGATGCAACGCCTGCATCAAAACCACCAGAGGAAACCCAGAATATTTCACAGTGTAACAAATGGGTAAGTGCTGAGCTGGCCACTTGCTTGATGACAGTTTTTTCTGTATTTATGTTTTTTTGTTTTTTTGGTTTTTTTTAAGAGCTCAAGGTAGACTTCTTACAGTTGTAAGATTTCTGCTGCCTCTTCCACAAAGAAATGCATTCCCAGAAACTTTTGCTATTTCTTGATGGCAAAAGACACTCAGAGACATAAATACTGCTAGCAAAGGCCCCTCCATGATCTTTAGCAAATCAAACAAAGAATATAAGGGGGAAAAAAAGAGGAAACAAAAAAAAGAAGAAACAGGCATGGTAAATGAAATAATACTGTAGTTTTGTTCAATGGAATAAATTTACTAATGTAGTTAATCATGGAGAGGAAACAGCTGTCTCTAGGTAGACATTTTAGTGTCAGAATGATGTTAGTTGAGGCTAAAGGTTGTAGGATTATTTTTGTAAATATGCAGTCCAATTTTCTTGAGGGAGTTCCCCTTAATTTGCTGCATGAACTCAGGATCTAGCAGCGCCCTGAAACGCCATTAGCCTGCCAAGCTTTTTGGGATTGCTTCCTCCCCAGTATTTTCAACAAACTTTACCCTAAAAAGTGTGCTGCGCTGTTATAGGTGAAATCTTGTAAAAAAAGTTTAATTCTGTTTTACCACATGGAAAATGACGAAAGACCTAGGAATAGTGGTGTATATTAGGGCATCTGGGCATTGAAGCTTTAGAGATTGCTGCTTTTTCTTTTCCTGGAAAAGTATCTAAAACCAATTTATGCATCCCATCCTGGCCTCCCATCCCTGTGTTAACTTCTTTACAGATGTGAATTAGAAATAAAATGCTGCATTTCTGCCACAGCGGCTTAAAGGCATCCAGCCTGCATGCCCAAACCACAGCTGTTGGTCACTGCCTGCCGGCTTCATGTCCAGCTTCTTGTGGGGCTCAGTGTATGGTGGGAACGGGGAAAGGAATGTTTGGGGATTAGTGAAGATCTGGATCTGGGGAGGGGGCTTTTGCTAAGAAAAACCAGCTCTTACTCCAGTGTGGCAGCACAAAGTGTACGAATGCTCATCTTCTCCATGGCGTTTGCCCTGCACTCTTGGAAGGGCTTCATGGACGTGGTGGCTGCCTCCAAGGGCAGAGGTGGGTTTGTGGTCACGTCACAGCCTGCAGGTTTTACCTGCCACTTCAAATGATAGAAATGAACTTATATTATTATCAAAAAGACAGAGGCAGCTCATGGGCTGGAACCACAGACGTGATTTTGGGTTGTTTCTTTTGTATAACAGCTCATTTCCCTGGGGAAATGGATGCAACTTCATAAAGGTAGGACCTCTGTGAGAAAGAACCAATGCATATGAATCAATACATTGACGGCTCCCTCTGTGGTGGGAGCTGCGCAGGAGCCCTGCTGGAAGCTGGGTGGAGCCAGGGGCTACCTTTTACAGTCTGCTGTAACTAGAGCCACTGAGTTTTCAGGGCCACCACAGGGTGACAGCCACACTGGGTGTGGCTGTGCAAGAGGTGCAGCTTCCTTTGGATGTTTAGCTTCTGCAGGTTTCTTCAACATGGCAAAACTGATAATTTTCCTCCTTTCTGGTAGGGTAAGGACTTCCATACTCTGAAAAAACAGTCTGTATGTTCAGCATACACACCAAATGATGAAAGAGAGAAAGCAGCAGCCCTCTCCCCTTGGTGTAGCACTCACCTCTGAGTGCAGTTCTTGCCAGGGAGCAGCTGTAAATCTATCCAGTGGAAGGAAGGGACAGAAGGGGGCCAGCTTGACTTGACACTCCTGGGTGGGTCTTCTCCTTTTTTGTTCTATGCAGGTTATAGTGTAAAGAGATAATGTGCATACAAATTCTATTAAGTTGTCTTTAAAGAAAAAAAAAAACAACCAAGAACTGCTAACATTTGGAGTTAAAAAGCTGACTACACCCCTAAATCTGAAGATGAGTTATTATCTGAACCAGATTTCCACAAGGCTCATCTCTGCACTAAGCCAGAGGCTTTCCATCATTATGATCATGGGCTGTGTTTGCTTTTTGATCTAAGCCATACTGAACTTCACAGGAAACATGTCAGAGGCAGCAAAGCCTAAGGCAATAACTCTGCCCAATGAAAAAGAAAATCCTTTTGTCTGATTTGCCTAGTCGTCCAGATGCCTAGAATTGTAACTCAAGAGAGATTTTCTAGATAAAAAAAAATCCATGGCCCATTAGGGAGAAAGATACTAGAACCAGTAGATATAAAATTGCATAAAGGTATTTTTGAATTCCTAAATATTCTCCATAGTTCAAGGAAAGGACATGATTCTTCCAGGAGTT
>VYZR01011985.1:56138-76673 GCA_013400675.1 Oxylabes madagascariensis | reverse complement strand
AAAAGAGGGGGAGAGAGGGAGGAGGGGAGAGAGGGAGAGAGGGAGAAAAGTGTGTGTGGGGGTTGAAACCAACCCTGAACTAAAAGCTTAAAATAAGATCTGTTTTCAGATATGGTGCCAAATTCAATGCTGGCAGTAGTGGGCACAAGGCCGTTGACTTCAAGCCCAAGCTTGACTGAAGTCAATGCCAGCAGTGAGTTGGCTCACTGAGTGCTGAGGAAGGCCATGAAGCTTTGTCAACTTTCTCTGAGCTGCCTATGGTGCGAAGACCAAACTTCAAAGACGTGATACCCCCCTTTCCTCACCCTCAGCCTACTCCCCTCCTGCCATCCCCATCCTGCAGTTCTTTCACAGCAGCTCATCTAGCAGTCCCTTGCCAGGCAGACAGTCTCCTCACAGGCGCCCGTGTCTCTAAGTCCCAGCTCACTCCCACTACTGATTGAAGGAGAGAAGGGGGAGCTGCCAGGAAGCACAAAATCTTTCCATTTTCTCCCCTGCTTTTTGCTGGCTGCAGAAGGGCTGCTCAAGGTTGGTGGGTGGAGGAGACATCCTGTGTTCACCAAAAGGTGTGGTTAAGCTACTTTTTGCTTCTGAAGGGCTGCAATTAAACCATGGGAATTGTGCAGCAATAGTTGAGAATGGGGCTCAGCTGAGGATTGCTCCAGAGCACGAGACATGATTGCGTCACCACAACAGGGACAGGCAGAGACTTCCCAAAGTGAACAAGATCCACCTAAAAATGATGGCATTCCTAATGCCAGCACTTGCTGTCTTGGGCATATTCTGCAAGCTATTAAAACAAACAAACAAACAAACAAGCAAACAAAGCCACCCCACCAACCAAATCACTTGCTATGTTTGGCTTATTTACAACCACATTGAAGGGGACATTCCATACAGAGGGACAGAGGACATGCCAACCCCTGTGGAGGCAGAAGTGCCTCAGAAGNTTTGTTTGTTTGTTTGTTTGTTTGTTTGTTTGTTTTCTGGAGAATTGAAGTGTAAATGCTTTTACAACTTGAATCTTTAGCTTGATGTTCCAAAACAAACAAACAAACAAACAAGCAAACAAAGCCACCCCACCAACCAAATCACTTGCTATGTTTGGCTTATTTACAACCACATTGAAGGGGACATTCCATACAGAGGGACAGAGGACATGCCAACCCCTGTGGAGGCAGAAGTGCCTCAGAAGCTGCTCTGTGCCTGGATATCCCAACATCTGCAGACCTTTGGGGCATGCACATCTGGCTACAGCTCTCTCTAGTGCTCATCTGTTTTTCAGTTCTACCCAAATAAGTTGCTCCAGCACCTGCTTGGTCAAACCCAAACTCACCTGGGAAAGCTAAATGTATTGCAAAAGATGGGGAAGGTGATAGAATTGCTAGATGCATTGACATCAGACATGCTAAGACATATCTCATGGAAACCAATGTATGCCTCACCTTCCCAGGCACTGTGACAAAACAACACTGAGCACCACAAAATGATGTAACCTCCCCCCATACCTGCTTTGCTCTAAGGATGGGAGTGTTTGCAAAAATAAGATGCAGCGAATACATTGATGAGAAAGGCTGCATCCTCACAGCAATCCTGAACCAGCGAAGATCTGGAACCATACTCTGGAGCCATATTCTAGCTTTACACCTGAATAGCTCCCTGGAGCTCAGATGAAAGAGCACAAGATATGAAATTTCTCTAGCAAGAGAAATGTATACAAGAGCAAGAGCATGTATACAAGATGCTGACTGTCCACACACCATGCTGGATGTTTGGTGGGGCTCAGCACCAGCTTCCAACAATGGGGAATCTGGACTACAATACTCATAAAAATAAGCCAAATAAAATAAAATAAATAATTCCTTTTTTTACCTTCTCCCTGCTTTTACTAATTTTCAGGGCATATTTGTGTTACTGAGGAGTCTTAAATGTCTGAAAATTGTGTTTTTCTTCTTCCCCTCCCCCTGCAATTACATCACGCACTGAATCCAAATTAAATTTCCTATCACCTTTCATATCAGTCACTCCCTCATCTCCAGGCTGGTGAAACCCACCTCCTTATCTCTCCCTTCAACTCCCAAATCCTCTTTGAAGCTTGTCTCTGGCAATGTGCCTACAAAAATGATGTAGCAGGCAGACTGCTGAGAAAAGCCTACAATAGAAAACATCACATAGCACTTTTCCTCCTTCTTCATCCTGTCCTTTTCCCCCACCTCTCTGCTCATGAGCAAGAGAAAGAAGGAGCAGATTTCAATTGTACGGCAGCCAGAATATGAGTCCAGGGCTGGGATAAGCAGGTCTGAGGTATTACTCAGTATTTGGTACTCTGTTTGCCAAGAACTTACCCATGCAATTTCTAAGGACTGTCCCTGAGCCCCAAGGAAAAAGAGTGATGGGAGCAGGGAAAATTAGCCTGTGTTTCCATAGGAAAATAAGGGTGAGGAAATGAGGAGAAACAGCGAATGAAAGAAAAACCAAGCATAATTTTGTGAAATCCCAGCTGCCAGCATGCCAGTTGCAAAGTGTTGTGGACAGGTAGTACAGGTCTCTGCCAGATTTTAAACAGGTGTGAGGGGAGCTCAGTAGTGCATCTGCATGTTGTTTATGCTTCAAATACCACTTTAAACCCAGCTTTCATCTTTCCCACTCAGTTTTTGTTAGGAGGGATATGTCTGCTGGGAAGGGGAGGAGCAGCAACTGTGGTGTCTTGACTCCAACTGCTTCTCCCCCCACTCATCCCTGAAAGCAACCCTTGCAGCTTAACCACTTAGCAGCCAAAAGGCTGCTTTTGACAGCAAAGCTGTTAGGGACCTTGCCCTGCCTCCCAGCATTTTTCACATCTATGGCTTGTCACCATACTATCAGGTTCCCTCTGGAGCTCATCTCACCCCTGCCCTTCAGAGGAACCCAAGCCCTTCACTCATGATTTAGCACCTTGCCTAAGTGGGACACCAATGCCAAGCATATGGGCAAGTCCCTGCAGTCAGTCATGGTTCTACACATAAAAGTCCTGCTGAATCAGGGTGCCGCAAAACAGCTTTATGTCTGTGCTGCACAGAAATAAATGCTAAGAAGTCCCATGGACATGTTGCCAAATGTCCTGTAGAAAGGAGATGCCTGCCTTTCCTAGTGCTGGATACAGGCAGAGCTGAGAGCCTAAATACTGGAGGAAGCTGGCGGACAGAAACAGCTGGGTTATGTATTGAGCTCTGCTGACTACTACAAGGTGTGAAGCCAAGGCAGTGAAGAGCACACCAGATCCTGACTCTCCTCTACTTCCAAGATGGTCTTTAGAGTATGGAGACAGCAAATGAAAGATTATGGAATGGTTTGGGTTGGAAGGAACCTTAAAAATCACCTAGTTCCTACCTTCCTGCCATAGTCAAGCATGCCACCTTGAAAGATGCCCTAAAGTGGGTGACTATTCCTCCCACCTGACCATGTGCATTTAAACACTTTATGGAGATATTCACTATGCTTCTCTTTAAGGATATAAAAGGCAGATGTGTCATCTCTAGCAGCCCCCTGCAGTACACAGCATCACCAGAGGCTATCACTTAACATTTCTGTTGGATCTCTCTGTTTGGAATCATCACCTGGAAGAGCCTCTCTTCCCTGACTGCATTATGGGCACTAAAAACACTGGCTCCAATATGATACCTTAATTTGCAGATATCCAAATTTAAGTGTTTATAAAAGGTGGAATGAGTGGAGCTTCAAATTACAATGATTGGAACAGCAGAATGGGAATTAGATATAGCATGAAGTCTGTGGCACAAGGAGCAACAAAACAGGAACCTCTTGTCCAAGTTTCACCACCTAACCCAAAGATCCTAGCTTCAATGCGCTACAGAGTCTTCCTGGCATTGTATATTATTGTGTCTTTTCTTCTACCCAAGATGCTCATTTGAGGCAAACCCATATTCCCTTATTTATTTTGTGTCCAGCTCCAAACCCAAGCAGAAAAGACAGATCACTTATCAAGGGCATGAAACCAGATTGGTGTTAGAGTGGTCTGTTTGTTTATTTTGCAGCAAGCAACCAACCTGTTGCTTGCTTAAGCAAAGAAATGAGATAGTAATGTTTTCACTTTGCAGTGACATTACCTCTAGGGAAACTCAATCCTGACTTGACTGCAGTCCCTGGTATTTCTTCACCCTCCTCCCCCCTCCTCACCTCATTTTTAACACCCTTCACAAAACCCAAAGGTTAAAAGGTCCACAAAAACCCCATGTTATCTGTCAAACATCCCCTGTGGTTGGAGATGGGCAGCATTATCTCAGCTGCCATCCCTACTGCTCTCAATTCCTACTCAGCACAACCAGTGGTTCTAGTGGGATAGTTTCCCAGCATAGCAGGAGCTAGTGCTAGAAACTTCATTAAGTGGCTCATGTGAGCATTCAAGTGCGAGCCTTTCCCTCGGTATCAATGAGAAGAAAAAAACCCAAATGAGCCTAAATCATGCATATTTTAGAAAGAAGATGGAGACATTGTTAGCTTAAGCCCCTAGTACACACACTTGAAATCAATCAATGCCTGGAGAACTGCAGTGCTTGCTGCTCTTTAAACAGCTTTACAGCATGCCTAAAGCAGCAGTTGTACAAACAGGTAAGAGACCAGCAGTTCCTACAAAAACATTAAAAATGCAGAGATAGACCCAGATACTTACATCCATTTTATGCCATAGCAAAGCCCTGTCTGCAGAATCAACAACAGAAAACCAGCTAAGAAAAATCGCAGACTTGGCTTCATTTTCTCCATTTTCTCCTGCTAGCCGAAGGAAATCAACTTCTCCAAAGAATTTTTTTTAAAAAAAGGAATTTTCTTAATATTTTGTGCAGTGTATTTTCCTTCTGTTTGAGTATTGCTTGTTCTTGGAGATGAACAACCTGAAAGGAGAGAGAGAAAGAGCCTGAGCTATGGTTAACTCTGAAGTTTATCGAGTCACTGCAAGAGAGAAATCTATTATCCAAATTGCAAAGTAGTGGTTTATGAATCATGAAAAGGTTTGGATTACCCCTTCTCAGTCCCCTGCCTTGCCAAGCCTTGATACAACCTTTCGAGTCAACAGGCAGACAAACCGTATGGGTTGAATTACACAGAGTTATGGTCTGATTGTGTGTTTCCATTTAACCTTGCACATGGCAAGACTTCATTCGTTGCTTCACTTTAGTGTTTTGTTTTTTTTTTTCCCTCCCTGCTCCAAAAAGTTTGTGCAACTGCTCAGGAAGAAAAAAAAAAAAAAAAAGATCTTTAGATTAGCCCAAAATCTTCAGCTATTCATCTCTCCCTTTCCTCTCTCCAGATTTCTTTTTCCTCTCTCTTTTTCTGCAGAAAAGACAAATAATAAAAACTGCATTTCCCTACTTAATGCAGGTGCCCTTGCCCTGCAGATGTTTCTCTCTGATCTGTTGCAATAAATGTGTTTTACTCTTTACCTTTTGCTTTTCTTCTCACCTCATTAACTCTGCCTCTCACTTCTTCCATGTCCTTGGCACCTGGAGCTCAGGGAAAAGGCTGCAACTTTGTAAACATAAAATCCCATTTTTGTCTCCAGGGAGCAGCCTGAGGGAAACAAAAAAGCTCTCAAGGATACCCCCACACCCCTTTTCTTTTTGTTGTTTTTTTTTTCCTTCTTCAGGCTAAGAAGATAAACAAACCAGGTGCAGGACTTAAATCCTTAGAGGGGTCCTCTCTGTCTCCAGGGCATGATGTGCTTATTTTAGCAGCAGTATTAATAGTAGTAAATGGGTTTCCCTTCAGTTATTCACTTTAGACACCAGTCCAGGCTGCTTTTTGTGGTCTTTGCAGTGGTTTCCTATCCCATGAGAAAGACAACAGTAAAATAAACACAAAAACCTGCCCACCACATTGCATCTCTGGAGTCTCATAACACAGCACACTGGCATACCCAAACTGTAACTGTGCATTCTCCCACATCACCCCCTCAAAGGGGTTTGAGAAGGGACTGGGAATGGCTGGAGCAGTCAGCTTCACTTTGGGAAACCTCTTACCCTGGGAAAAGGGTATACTACCTGATCCCCAGCTCTGGATTTGCCCAGCTGCAGCTTTCTGCCTAAATATCCTAATTTGGGGAGAAATTGGGTTGGGGGGAATTAATATTTCTGAGTGTTTTCTCTGCCATCTGCAGCATATTTTTCTATTCAGGCTGCTTTTTGGCTATCCCAATCCCAGCACTGATGTAAAGGATTACTAGAGAAGTGCTGTTATTACAAAGGATTTTAATAACCTCTAAGGGCAAGTTCCTGGCTCCCTTGAAGTCCGAGACAAACTGACTGCCTACAAGGGAGGCAAGATTTCATTGCCATGGATTGTTTTTCTTTAATGCCCACTTGGATTTGAGTTTGATGCATCCCTTGAAAGCAGTGGTCCCACAAGCATCCTGGAATACATGCTTCTTGTTTCAGAGTATTTCTGTATCTTTTCATCTTTGGGAGCCTTTTTCTTCCCACCGTTCTACAAGCATACTGGAAACCTTCAACCCTTAATCCTGTACATGCCTTTCAGTGTCTATTTAGTTATTTCAGACCCCTTATTTCACTCCTGTGAACTGCTGGACAACATAAGAATCGGATGTAAAATGTCTCACATGGTCTAAAAAGCTCTCACTAAACCTGACCAGCCAACACCATTCTCTACTTTCCCCCCTGCCTTGGAAAAGTCACAGATTGGGGCTTTTTCA
This sequence comes from Oxylabes madagascariensis, assembly GCA_013400675.1. Lineage (NCBI taxonomy): Eukaryota > Metazoa > Chordata > Aves > Passeriformes > Timaliidae > Oxylabes > Oxylabes madagascariensis. The sequence goes on along the minus strand of VYZR01011985.1, from coordinate 69,970 downwards.
ACCCCTGGAGAGGAAGAGAAATTACCTAATTCCCCCATACCTACCAAAAGAACTGCGAGCTTTGCATGCAATTACACCCCTTTTATTTGGAGAGGTAATAATGCCTTTTTCCACTCAGTCCAGCACAGATCACATTTGCAAGAGCAATTTGCAAGGGGACAGGAAGGACACGCTTTGGGGCAGATGTGATGTTTACAGCTCTAGTGAGCTCTGGGTCACTGATCAAACCAACAAGTGGCCTGTGGCCTCCTAAAAGCAGGAGCTGTTTTTAACTCAAAGCTCTCTTTCCTCGTCACCTCAAGGCTGTTTGCAGCCAGCCCCACTCTGGCACACAGAAAACACTCCCATCAGACACCTCAAAGACTCTGGACTCGGGATGGGAACAGGCAATTTTAACTGCACCTATGAGTATCCAGCTCACATTTTTCGAGTTTTCCCACCCAGGAAACAAACACATCCACCTGACTCTGCTGCCAGCGTGCAGCTCTCTCCATGACCATAGTAGCCTGGTTTAGGGGTGGCACATCCCCAGATGACCTGCAGTAAGGAGTGGGAGCAGAGAAAAGGAATAGAGGGTGGTGGAGCTGATTCCAGCTGCCGGGTCTCGCCACTCCCTTGTTGCCTTCTGGATCTTCCTTCTCCCCTGCAGCCCCTGGGTGTCCCCACCACCCTGCAGCCTCCCGGACTCCTCTTTCCTCTGCAGCTCCTTGCATTGCCGTGCACATTTGCAGCTCCAAGTCTCCCCTCTGCCTTCAACCCCTGGGTCTCCAGTCTCCCTTCCAACTCTTGGGTGTCTCCGCTCCCCTGCGGCTCATCGGGCACGGCTCACTCCACCCTCTGGGTCTCCTTCTCCCCTGGGTCCTCCTCTCTCTCCTGCACTCACACTTGCCCTCGCCGGGTCTCAGGTCTCTTAATTCAGCCTGAGAGTCTCCTCCTTCCTTGCATTCCCCCGGGTATCTCCTCTCCCTTGCAGTCTCCAAGCCTCCCCTCTCCCTTGCATTCCCTCCGTTCTCCCTGCCCTATGCATCCTCCCGGGTCTCCCTTTTCCTCGCAATCCTCAAGGTCTCCCTTCTCCCTTGCAGTCTCCAAGCCGCCTCACTCCCTGGCATCTCCTCGGTCTGCTTTGCAGCTTCTAAGAATCCTCTCTCCGTCGAACCCCCCGGCGTCTTCCTCCTCCCATGCACCCTCCGGGATGCATCCCTTCTCCTTGGAATTCTTGCCACGCCTCGCAAACCCCTGTTCTTGGCCAGCCCCGCACCTTCGACGTTTCGAGGGGCTCCCCCGAGCCGCTGTCCCCTTCCCACCTCTCCCGGCAGTGGCTCGCACCCCCCTGCGGTCCCCGCTTACCTCCGCCCGGGCCGGGCTGCGCGGGGACCGGGCCCGCTCTGGCGGTGCAGCCCCCGGAGCCGCCTTATATGCGGCCCCCTCGGCTTTGATATGCGGAGTGATGTCAGCTCGGATTAGCATAACAAAAGGCTCCGCGCCCCGCGGATGCCCCCGCGGGCAGGGCCGGGGCCCCGCGAGGCTCCGCGCATCCCCTTCCCCGCGCCCCATCCTGGCACAGCCCCTCGGAAGCGGGGCCGGGCCAGCGCGGGGGGGGCTTGGCCGCGGCCCCCGGGGATGACGGAGACACGGCGGGACTCAAGGGTGTTATTCTCACAGCAGCTTAATGATTAGCAATGATTAGCAACAAAAATAGCGAGTTAGTGTTTTCGCTGGAACGTGCGCGTTCCTGAGGGTGCTCCGCGCTCGGAGCTGAGTGACCGCTGGCTGCCCCGGAAAAGGACAAGGATACTTGTCACGCTCTGTCAGGGAGATTTGGTTCTCCTGCGAGGGTTAGGAACCACCGCCCGGGGTAGTCCCTTCTCATGTCGTACCTCACCACGTCCTGCTGTCAGCCTGCAGGTTCCACCACCTCTTCTCTGATGTGTCTGTAATCGGTGAAAAGAGCAGATGTTGAGGTCTGGTTTTTGCTTTCAGGTCGGTTTCACGGTTGGAGGCTTGGTGATTGCCTGCTAGCGAAAGAGAAAGAGGAAGGGAAATATAAAAAGAAGCAAAAAAGGAAAGAAGGGGGGGGCAAGGAAAGGTAGTTGAAAAAAGGATAAGGAGAAAAGAAAAAGAAGGAAAAAAAATAAAAAAAGAGAAAGAAAGAGAAAGAGAAGGAGAAAGAGAAAGAGAAAGAGAAAGAGAAAGAGAAAGAGAAAGAGAAAGAGAAAGAGAAAGAGAAAGAGAAAGAGAAAGAGAAAGAGAAAGAGAAAGAGAAAGAGAAAGAGAAAGAGAAAGAGAAAGAGAAAGAGAAAGAGAAAGAGAAAGAGAAAGAGAAAGAGAAAGAGAAAGAGAAAGAGAAAGAGAAAGAGAAAGAGAAAGAGAAAGAGAAAGAGAAAGAGAAAGAGAAAGAGAAAGAGAAAGAGAAAGAGAAAGAGAAAGAGAAAGAGAAAGAGAAAGAGAAAGAGAAAGAGAAAAAGAAAAAGAAAAAGAAGGTGAGGAAAAAAGGAAAAGAGAAAATCAAAAGAATAAAAGCAAAAATTAAAAAATAAAAAAGAGGTTAATAAAAAGTAAAAAGAAAAGGAAAAATGAAAACGAGAAAAAAAGAGAAAGGAAAAAGAAGAAGGAAAAATTAAAGCAAAAAATGAAAAAAAGAAAAGAAAAACCACAAAAAAGGACAAATGGACAAAGAAAAAGAAAAAAAGGAAAAATAAGGAAAAGAAAAAAAAAAGAAAAAATAGAAGAAAAGATTAAGATAAAAACCCTGTAAAAAAGAAAAGCACAACTAGCTTCTGAACATAAGGCCTCATGGGTCTGAATTTAAGACATCTGTCAGCTATGGGCTCTGAAAAAAATGGATGCTGGTTGCATTTGTAATTTTTTTAATTTGTAATTTTTTTAATTTGGTTTAATTATGGGTTTCAGGTGAAAGGAAAGACAAGAATAAATGCCTTAGTGCCTGGATCAAGAGACTTAGAACATTTTCCTTATGGTCTATTTTCAGGACAGCTATTTATATAGGATTTTTTTTTTTTTTTAATGTCTATGTCCCTGTGCTGATTGCATTCATATACACAAGTCACAAAAGGTCCTGTGTGAACTGCAAAGAACCCTGTATACACAATCCCAAATTCCCAAAATAACTATATTATTTGTTTAAGACCACGTTTTGCCAGCAGCTTTGCACAGTAAGTCCATTTTTCTTTGTGTGACAATTGCCCAGAAGTACTCAAACGGCTCTGAACTTCCATTTCCCTGTCCCTTTTCCCATCCCATTGACCCTCAAAAATGTGTATTTATCAGGAGGAGGTTTTGTCAGAGTTCTCCAAGGAGGACTTATTTACATAGGGAAATTGCCTGGTATATCTATTGCAGTCTGACTTGCTGTGCAAATGCTCTGATCTCTGTATAAATAGCCTTTTTCCAAATTACCTTAATGTTTAAAGGGCAGTAGGGAAAATGCAATAGGAGTACAAGTAGTAAGTTATTGGAGTTGTAATACTCATGCTTATGCAGTAGGTACCTGCTGTGCTCAGAACTGTGCAAACAACACAACTAGATGAGTCCTACCATAGGATCTTCATGGTCTTAATATTGGTGCTGAGAGGTAACTGGCCTTAACAGGTGGTGAGAGGTGATGGTGTGGAGGAGGAATATGGAAAGATGGAGATGGTTCCAATCTGCGTGGTTTTCTTGAGTGCTAACAGTTTGTTAAGGCTCAGAATCACAGAATCATTAAGGTTAGAAAATCCCTGTAAGATCATTGAGTCCAGCACTGCCAAGGCCACCACTATACCATGTCTGACATGCAGAGGAATCATTAAAAAAATGGCACTGGAGTACAAGTACCTACTCATTGTGGTGTCCATGGAAGCTGCTTGTCCATGTGTTCATCATGACAGAAGGACATAGGAGATACAAGTGAAAAGGCGGGAAAAAGAGTGAGAAACCAGAAGGATGCATACATAAAGCATCTAGGATAAATATGCGCTGCACTATCCACATGTGTAACAGAGTTATTCAGGAAGAGCCCTGGGAAGTTTAAAACCATTCCAAACCTTTAATCTGAGAAACTTTTGTCCACAGTCAAGCCCCCAGGCTTGAAATGCCGAACTATTTCAGCACATATTTAAATACTCTTTATGTGACATGGTGTGTTTTAAGTGCTTTGATGAATCAGGGAAGTCCATTGTTGAATTGTTGCAGTTTTTTGTCTCCTGCTCCTCATGCACACATTGGGGTGTGGGTCTGGTGGCAAAGCATGGCTGCTTTTGGGGCACCTGGGAGGTAAGGGAGCTGCCAAGGTGTGTGCATGTAAGGGTTTATTTCACAGGATCTGGGTGCTGAACCAGTATCCTAAATCTAAAAGTTTAGCAGTCATTACCTTTCCTACTGCTTCTGTGGGTCAAAGCTGTTACCATTTTCATCAGCAGGAGACAATAATGCACCACTTTTCATGGGATTTTCCTAAACTGGTCACACAAGTGTGACAATTAACAAACCAGAGCTGGGGCTTTCCATTTGTAATTTGGCATTTAAGCCCCGGGGAAGCAAGTGGACGTTGAGCAAACAACCCTCTTTGGCTTTGCAGACTGCAAAGAAAGATTTTACATAGAATGTGGATGTCTCCATCCATTAATAGAAGGGGAGGCAGCTGGATGAGATTTTCTGGATTGCATTTCCTAATTGACCTAGTTATTAGACTTAAATATTCAGAAAATCATCTTCTTGCTAATCTTTAGAAATCTGTTTGGGGTGCTGTAAGAAATTCATTGTCATGTCAGAAAGATAACTGAACTGGAAAATAAGGCTTTATTGTTATCTGTTGCACCAGGTAACCTCCAAAACGTGAAGACCTCTCCAAATCTACCAGCAAGTCCTTGCAGGATTTACAAAGAGTCTCTGTGGAGTTGGGACACAGAATAATAGAATTGTTTATATTGGAAAAGCCTTACAAGATCACCAAGTTCAAGCATTCCCCCAGCACTACCAAGCCCACCACTAACTCATATCCCCAAGTGCCACATCCGCACAGCTTTTAAAATCCCTCCAGGGACTGGGACTCCAGCACTGCTTTGGGCAGCCTGTGCCAGGGCTAAACAACCCTTTGGGGGAAGAAATTTCTTGTAATATCCAACCATAACCTCTCATGGTTAAACTTGATTCTATTTTTCTGGTCTTATTGCTTGTTACCTCGGAGAAAAGACTGACCTCCACCTCCCTACAGTGTCTTTTCAGGCAGTTGCAGAGAGTGATAAGGTCTCCCCTGAGCCTTAGAAGACTGACATCAGTCTTAAAAGCTACCAGGGACAGCACAGGTGAGACTTTCTGCACCCAGACTTCAGCTACACCTGTCCCTGACTTCAAATGTAACTCAGCAGGAGTGACTTCACTCAAGGAGTCCTGCAACCCCTTGCAAAAGTCCTAAATCTGTTACAGACCTTCCCAGACTCATGCTATATAAACCATAACTCTGTCATTGCGAGCAAGATACCACACAGGTGCTGAACTCAACTGGATTTGAACCAACCACCCAGACACAAAAAAGGCATATTCTGTTACTAATGCCCTAGGATCACTCATGCACCCTTCAGTAGCATTTAATTTATCATTTGTTTTTATGTGTATATCTCCTCACTCTCTACTTCCACCCCTGCCACAGAAGAAGACCCTCCATGGATGACACAGGATAACTATAGAGATCCAGGACCCAACTGTAAATTCTGTTGGAGCAGAGGCCCATGCTCCTTCATTTAAAAAATCTCTACAGCAGTGTGCTGACTCATGGCACACTTTTAAAGGCTCCGCCACCTACTAAAAATAAGCTAAATTATTATCATATGAATTTTGAATATTCATTCACATACTTTTTTCTGACAGGGAGAACAAGCAAAGACTGTTTGATGCTAAAATAATTTGAAAAATGCTGAAGAGCAGGAGCATATATGAAAAAGTAAGGACTCAGAAAGTGAAGCTCTTCCAAATTAAATCAAGACTAGGGAACATAATTGAGGAGTAATTCCTTTGGACTGCCTCATAGCAAGGATTGATACTTCTGAGGGGCAAATACATTGGTACAAGACTAATCTGTACAACATGCGGGGAGAAGTGCCACATCTCTGGGAAGAGGATGATAGCTCCTGACATGATTTTTTTTTTTTTTTAACATGAGGTTTTTCTGAAGTCTCATGGAAGTGGGTTAATAAAATAATACACTTTGGCAGGGACCCAGCAGGGACTGAGATGCCAAGAAGTGTCCCTGCAGATGCAGAGGAGAGATGTGTGAGCATCTATCACAGCCACACTTCATCATGCATGAAGGGGGTGCAGCTCTGGCTGTGCCTCACCAATGCCTGGCAGCTCTGAGGTAAATAACACAAAAGCTTTTGTCCCAAGATGTTGCAGTCAGAGGGAGGCAAAAGTTCTGTGGTTTTTCTTGTAGTGCCCAAACCCTAGAGATGGAGGCCAGATCCTACAGAGGCCATATGCAAACTGTCTTGTACCTATTGCATGGACAGCTTTACAAGGGGATGAGGGCACTCTTTGTCCTTCCTCTGGCTTACAAGGCCACCTCTGTAAATCAGCATGATTGCAGCAACCTGAGATTTCTCCTCCATCAGACATCTTGCAGAAAATTATGGCATTTTCCAGGGTGAGATGCAAGCTTGAAGAGTTATTCTGCCTTTATTTTCCTCCTGCCCTTAAATAGCAGACATTTTTGTGCAGTAGCATCCCAATTACCTGCCTGTAAATGTATAGCCAGAATCCATTTTCCCTAAATTTCAGTGGGTTTTGTCTCCCTTGCCTTGTCTTTAATATCATCACTCATCACCTATGCGGTAGGAGTGCCTAGTCTAAGCCACAGCAGTGACCAATTCTTGTCCTACTGCACCAGCCTAGCTCCCATCACCAGCTAGAGAAAAATCAAAGCAGTTTCTCGACTTTTGTGCCTTTTGGCTGGAGACCATGTAAGCCTGACCTTCCGCAGCTGGGACTGACCAGAAAAGGCTTCTCTTCCAGACCAAAGGTCCCACACCTACCCCAACACTGCCTTTTAAAGGCTAATAAAAACCAGCTGTCAGCTCCTCTCTCCAAAGCTGAATGCTCCCTTCAGGGTGGAGGAGTGCTTTCCCTTCCCTAAAGAAGTCCAGTAACCCCTCCTTTGCTGCAGTGCTGGAGCTGGAGTCCTCCTTGCAGGGGGGCCTAGCTGTGGGTGCATAATTAATAGCAGTGATTTGCAAGAATGGAGAGAATGACACCAACTGGAAAGGATTAAATGCCTAAATAATCTTTTTAAAATAGGAGGAATAATGTAAAATGTTCAAGGGGATGCCTTTCATTATGATCCCTGTTTTGCAGCTGCTGGCTGAGAGTAGAAGCACCTCATCATAAGCAAAATATTTGTTAGACATGCCTGTTTCTGCCCAATTTTATTCTAGTCTCTGATCCCAACATTCATTCTGACTCTGTGATGTGAAGCAGGGAGCAGGAGAAAGCTGTGCCAGATTTTGCTCTGAGTCATGTGTCTTGGGACAATCTCATGCAAGGCAGCATGAGGGCCAGGTTACCCAAAGGGCTTTTGGAGAGGTTTTCGGACAAGATTGACTTCCAAAAAAGGGGGTGGACTTTTTGCAGGGCTTAAGGCAGCCATCCCTGCTACTATATTTCCTAAGCAGATATTCCAATGTTTCCAATGCTTCAAAAATAAGATTTCTGTAGCCTAAGCGGAAGCTGAACATCTCTGCAACCCCATCTGTGACCAAAGGGACTGAACATTTCTGAAGATCCAGACACAAATCTCCCTACTGAAAGGACATTCTTCTGCCAGGTAACAAGCTATAGAACAAGAGGAAATGGCCTCAAGTTGTGCCAGAGGAAGTTGAGATTGGGGATTAGGAAAAATTTCTTCCTCAAAATAGTTACCAAGACCCAGAACAGGCTGACCAGGGCAGTGGTGGAGTCCCCATCCCTGGAGAGATTTAACAGATGTCTGGACGTGGCACTTGGGGACATGGGTTGGTGGTGATCTTGACAGTGCTGGGAGAATGATTGGACTTCACGATTTTACAGATATTTTCCAACACAAATGATTCAGTGATTCTATGGTTCTATGACACATTTTTAGATTAGGCAAAGCAAAGCAAGACTGAGATGGACCATGGGTCACCTTGGTTAGTTGCAGTCCACAGCCTTGAGCAGAGAATGTCTGACCCCCCGACTGGAGAAGAATCTCAAAGCAACTCGCAATGCCCCACCTCAGCCAAGTATTTTTGTTTGCAACTGTGAAAAAAGCTGCTTTTTGATAGAAATTTAGGACAGCAAGGAGATTATGGCCTGATCACCTTATGTCCTAGTTTGACAAGAGCTGGCAAGGTAGCAGAGAAGGTAGCAAAGAATGTACCATTCTTTGACACTCAGACTGGAACAATTTGGATAAGGAAAATTGTCACAGTACACTAGTCTGTAGCTGGACAGATAAATATGGCCATATCGAACCCCCAAACTCAACCAACCTAGAACTAAAACAAGTCCTCAGATGAGGCAGGGCTAGGTTGGATTCAAAGCCAAGCAGGGACCTCAGCCAATCATGTTCAATCTAGTGTTGGGGGTTAGATTTAGGTTTTTTTTTTTCTTCTTCTTCCTTATAGATTTTTTTTCCACAAGTTACCGGGAAACTAACTGCTGGGTACTTAAGAGAACAAAAGGGGCCAAAGGAGATTTGTAGCACCTGGCTACACTTCTTTTTGTCTCTGGGTGTTTCTCTCAGAGGGGGGAGATAACACGCGTTTTGGGGCAGGAAAAGGACAGTGCTGGGGGCAGCTTCTCTCTCTTGCTCTCGGCATCGCAGAGAGGATGGTCAGGCCGCTCTTGCTGCGGGAGGAGTTTTCACTGCCATCACCGGGTCCGGTCCTGAGGAAATCTACCATCATCTGCTCGTGTGCCCAGGAATTCTGAGCTCGCCTCCTCCGGCCCTGCTGGAGCTGGGCTGGCCCTGTCCCAGTGCCCCCGTTTTTCCTCGGCACTGCTTTGTGGCTTTCCTTTTGCTACGCTGCACCCCCTGGACATCCCTGCCGTTCCAGTTACACCGTGGAGCTTCTGGTACATCCCATCCACTAGCCCAGGATCTTCCACCATTCCAACTTGGTACCCTCGGAGTCCTACACTGAGACCAGACCGCCCCGGGCTTTGTGAAACAAAGCCCCTCGAGGTTCCTGGTTCTGTTCATCATTAATGCTGTAGTTGTTGTTGTTTGTTTGCCTTGTTGTACATACTAGTAAAGAGCTGTTATTCCTACCCCCATATCTTTGCCTGAGAGCCGACTTAATATCCAAATTTTAATAATTCGGAGGGAGGGGGTTTGCATTCTCCATTCCAAAAGGAGGTCCTGCCCTCACTAGCAGATACCTGTCTTTTCTAACCAAGACATCTAGAAAGCACACATATCACTGGTCAAGGAGCTGGGCAGTGTTAAAACCCAGGCCAATCAGTTGTCTGGACCCGGGAGTTTTGAACCCACTATATAAAAAGGTTCTGAACAATAAAACACACTGTTTGTCTTATGATCAAGAGGACTCGAGTCATGATTTCTGTCTCCAACCTATGACTGCACGTAATAGAAAACTTCTCCCAAATATACCCTGGGCTATGTAATCATAAACCATAGACAACGCCAACTTTCATGTTTTTATCTGAAATCTTCTTTGTTTTTTACAGGATTCAGTTCATACATCTGTCTCTCTCAATCCTTTGCTGACTTGGAAACATAGATTTTGAAGCAAATCTGTACATCCCAAGTGGGGGTCTACTTTTCAAGCATCCATGTCTCAGTCCTTGCCATTTTCTCCCTGCTGGGACACAACTATGGATACCCAGAGTTCCTCATCTGCTTGCACTGCTTGGAGACCAGCACACAAAACCACAGTCTCTGATTTATGTAGGCATTCTTTAAGACATGCTTAAGACATTCTTGAGATATTCAGCCTGAGTTATCTTCTTTTTCAATTGGTTTCATTAAAGAATGACCTTTAAGGGGATGCTATAAAAACCTTTCATCCTTTCCTAGAAGCACCCAGGCTTGCTTGTTATGCTCTTATCCTAAACTGTCAGGTACGTACCTGAGATGAATCCTTTTTGTTGACAGCAGTGATTTTTTTTTTTCCCTGAGTGATTACTCTGTAATCCTGATGTGATTTCTATCTGATTCAACCTTAATGGTTCTGTTAGGTTTTCTGTTTACCTACAGACAGGTTTTGGTTTGTCTTCCATATTGGGATATGTTTGTCATAAAAATGTGATATAGGTGCTGAGCAAAGTATAGCACTTTTAAGGTAGTAATATGGATTCACGATCTGACTCAGCACTGAGTTATTTGAACTTTATTTCAGAGCCATTTCAAGGATTAATTATAGGCTGGCACAAAAGCTTAGGCAGGCATTGTTCCTTTTGCTGCCTGGGGTCAATGGTCTTGAATAACACAGGCTGCTACATATCACTTATTCACTTAATTGTTTGGAATATACAGAAAAAATATTCAGGAAGATATTTTAAGTGAGGAACTCTGTGGGGTAAATGTTCATGAAGCTTGTTCTCTCCTCAGCCAAATACAAGGCATATTTGAAAGCCATATGTCACTTTGTTCACAGAATCAAGTGCTTATCAGCATGAGTACAGGAAATTCATTAAGGTGAAATATGGGGAAAAGAAACGGGGTCTTGTTCAAGCCACCTTACTTGGGCATATCCTCATAGCCACCAGTGCTGATAGATATGGAAGCTGAGCTGCAATGTGGAGTGGCCACAAAAACCTGAAGACAGCACACAAAATTGCCTCTTCTGATCCCGTGTCCATCTCTTGTCCTCACCAGTCCCTGTGAGCTGAGTTACGCAGAAGTCTGGATGTCTCTAGAGGGTGTGCCTGACAAGTAGTGGTCATACTGGCATGACTTAGCTGGGGTTATAATGTTGCTTCATCAGCTCACAGAGGCTTGAGACATGAGTCCTACAGGGGACATCCCACCCCACCTGCCTAACATGCTGTTTCCCTAGAAGTGAAGGTTGTTATACAAAATTCAGTAAGAAATAATACAACCAAACAGCATATCACCCTCAGAGTAAATAATTTCTTGAAAATATCTGATCTAAATCTACCCTCTTTCAGTTTAAAAGATTTTTCTTCTTCTATCACTATCTGCCATGTTAAAAATCACTCTTCAAATCTTTCGTAGGCCCGCTTTAAGTACAAAAAGACAACAATGAGGTGTTCCCAGAGCCTTCTCTTGTCCAGGCTGAGCACTCCCAGCTTTGCCAGTCTGTCTCCAGAACAGAGGGGCTGCAGCCCTCAGAGCATCTTCACAGCCTCCTCTCAACTCACTCCAGCAGCTTTGCATCCTTCTGATGTTGGGGTCTCTAGATCTAGAAACAGCTCTGTAGATGGGGTCTCACCAGGGCCAAGGAGAGGGGCAGAATCACCTCCCTTGAACTGCTGGTAAACAGTACTTAAACATGGACACAAAGACTTCTGTGAATTATTCCAATCTACTGGATTTGTATAGCTGCTTAATCCTACAGAGCCACAGCTAGCACATGGGTATGCATATGCTTTAACAGTCACTGCTGGGAAGGACCACCCTGCCTATAAACCCAAGAAGTTTAAATGTCATCCCTAAGGATGCATTCATACAGAGGCTGAGGGCTCTAAGCTGTAACCATTTTGGGGTATATTCTCTGTCCCTCTCCAGAACGGAGATCTAACCCTGCTTTCTCCTTGTCTTTCAGTTTTTGAATCTAGTCCCTGATTGGCTGAGGGGAAAAGTTCCATTAATATCAACAGGACATGATCAGTTGTGAAAAGCCACAGCCTTGATAAACTACAATAATTCATATTCACTAAGGAGCTACTTCTCACTGGTCTGTTTATCCCTCCCACAGCTGTGATAACAATAAGACTTTCGCTACAAGAACAACCCAGAACTTGCTACATCCATATGAAAGCATAACAGCTTCAGTTACTGACTCGTCCTAATACTCTGTGGGACAACTCCTACATTTTTCCACTTTTTAACATTTTGTACTTCCCGTTCTTCTGTCTTCTGCTCTTTTCCCCTTCAGCACAAAAAGTGCATGCAATGCTCTTTGGTTGTTGTTTCATTTTCTTGCTTGTTTTGGTGGTTTGATACTTTTTAAACTGGAGAAGGTGAGCCAGGGAAGGAGTATATCAGAGCACATTACGGCAGACACTGGGATGGCAAGCCACCAGTTTTGCTGCTGGCAGATATATATGTGGCAGAAAGCATCTCTGAATGAATAATAATTAACAAAATAAAAATAATAAAAATTAAAGCAGCAGAAAGCTTACTTTCATTCAAGCAAGCCAAAAAAGTAAACTTTTGGCAAGAAATAATCTGAGAAAGTGCCTGAAGAGCTGGAAGTAGATTCTGTATCATACAGAACAGCCAAAAATGTGTTTGGCCACAAACGGCATGTGATGCATTGCAAAATGTTTCAAGAGGGGATATTTAAAGGGTGGGATGGTTGGCACGGAGAGGAAAAGAGGGGGAGGCATCGTTGTGAGAGGTATATCTTTAGCCTTCAAACAACAGCCACTAAAACATCCCAAATGCTCTGTCTCCCCAAAGGTGACAAGGGTTGAAAGTTTTGTGCAGGATGGCTTTTGAGGGATAATATAATCTCATTTAAAATTATTTTTAACTGTTCCTTTCATAGTGAGAAGGAAAAGCCCAAAGATAGGGTCTGATTCAGGGATGTCAGTAAGTTTTGGATTAATGAGATTTGGATTGGACCCATGGTGTGAAAGACAATGCTCCAATCTAGCCATAAATTAATTGACTTCCATTAACGTTTATATTTCCTTTAATTTATTTAACCAAGAAAGTCAGCAGAGGCCCATAGGTCTCAGTATTAAGAATGAGCCGGCCAAAACAGCAGCAGATAAAACTTGCACCAGTGTAAATCAAAGCTTCCATAAGTCATACCATACTCAAGAAACCATGGGTGAGTAAGGCAATAAAATGTGACCATTTTTGCTTTATTGTCTTATTCTCACCTCTCACTTTCTGCTGGAGCCAAACATAATTTCTCCTTTGTCTTTTTAAGAGGTCCTGGAGACAATGGACCAAACTTATTGCAAACCCAGTGTCTAGAGTGGCAGTTCAGGAGCTGGGATTTGCAAGAAACTCACAAATGTTTTGCCTCCCTTTATGGCCAGATAATAACGAAGATGAGATCCAGAAGCTTTACTACTTCTTTTCTTAATGTTGGAAATTATGTAATTCCAACTTAATCATGTTGGAAAAGGCTGCACCTCCACCTTATTAGACCCACATTATGAAAAATTCTTGCAGTCCAGCATTGTTTAGCCCTATACAATTTGAGTTTTTCCACATATAGATAGCAGTCCATCCTGAAAATGGATATGCTTAATTTTTCCCATCTCAGGGTGCAAAGAGTTGTAATAAATATATGGAATAATTCGTGTAGATTTTAGAATTTAGATGTAGAAACATGAAGTTCAAGCCTGCAGCCCAAGCACACTGGATCCTACAGAACAATAGGCTCTAATCACCCAAGCCGACAAACCCCGTCCACGCCCGAACACAGCTAAGCGGCCATCTCCTCGGTGATGAAATCAGCTTCTTGCGGCAAGGCGGTTCCATCACCTCTGAAACCCCTGAAAAGAAATTCCCTGCAGGCGGGTATCGGACTGAGAATTCTAAGAATCAGACTGTACTCCGAAACTGCACGTCCACGCACACCCATCACACACAAGCTGCAAGACCGGATGAGGGCATTACCAGCATTCAGTCTACCTTCGCAAACAATAAACTATGT
>VYZR01011985.1:46570-52976 GCA_013400675.1 Oxylabes madagascariensis | reverse complement strand
GGGAGAGGGAGAGGGAGAGGGAGAAGAAAAGCATGAAGAAAGCTGCCTTTGTTCTTCTTTACGTTAAATTTAAAACACCACGCTGGTAGCAATATATTGGCCTCACTACACAAGGACAGTAAGATCCAGCTAGCTCATAATTCCACCAATAAAGATCATGATTTGTCAATAAAAATTAAGGCAGTCACTGATCCATAGTCTAGATTTCCTGCTTGGAGTGGAATTGTAAAATATGATGATCAAATTTGGTGCAAAACAGAGCAAATGTGCAAGCTAAGCCAAGCAAAAGTATACTCCTCCTCTTGCCACTGTCATATGATGCCAGACAGGACCAGGTCCTTCATCAGAACACCCCAAACTACCTACAGCCATTGTGAAGAAAAACTCCATTTTTTAAGCTGTATGGAAAGTCTTTGCTCATGATTTTATGTGTAACTTTTTTGGCAACTTAGAAAAAGAGGCACAGAGGGGCTTGACTGAAAACTGATGACACAATCTCTCCCTGCTCTTAGCATTTTGGCATGCAGCACGAAAGCATTGCTGAAATCCCTCCAGTATCTATAACTGTACCTGGAATCTTTTTAGGACTAATATTAAAAGTGTATGGTAGACTAGAGGCAGGTCTACTCAGAGGAGTGAACATCAAATGAGTTCCCCACCTTTCTATCAGTGAACAATAAAAGGTCAAGAGTCTTGTGTGATATATTTTTGCCTCTGGTGGGAAAAAATGTTGAGAAAGTATCTTCAACTTAATTTCAAACTAATTTGTTTGATGTTTTCTCAAAGAGCCTTAAAAATTCTGGCAATCTCCTAAGCATGACTACAGGTCTTGTATAGTCAGTTCCTAACCCCACCACTGAGCCCTGGCCCTCCAGGAACACATGCCAAATAAAATGTTTGGAAAAAAAAAATACATGAGGTCTTTACTTAGAAGTCTTAAGGCTATCCAGATCATAAATTTCTTTTGGGGTGTGTGGCAATACTTATTTACTCCCAATTGATTGTTTTCCTTGTGGGAGCTTTCCAGCCAAGTTAGAAAGCCAGAAAGTGCTGATCGTAGTAAATCCATAATATACCTTTAAGTAATAGCTGTAGGTACTCACCAAAACTTACCCTCAGAAAAAAAAAGATACAAGAGACATTCATTCAAACATCCTGAGTTGATCCCACATCTTGGGCAGATGTAGGGGTGGGGGATGGGGTGGATTTTGCCCCTCTGCTGCACTCAGGTGACATCCCATCTGCTGCACTCAGGTGACATCCCACCTGCTTCCAGCTCTGGGGTCCCCAACATCAGAAGGCCATTGAGCTGCTGGAGAGAGTCCAGAGGAGGCCACAGTGATGCTCGGAGGGCTGGAGCACTGCTGCTCTAGAGACAGGCTGAGAGAGCTGGGGGTGTTCAGGCTGGAAAAGGGAAGGCTCCAAGGAGACGTAATTGTGGCCTTCCAGTAACTGAAGGGAGCCTGCAAGAAAGATGGAGAGAGGCTATTTACAAGGGTCTGGAGGGACGGGACAAGGGGCAATGGCTTCCCACTGCCAGAGGGCAGGGTTAGATGGGATATTGGGCAAAAATTCTTAGCTATGAGGGTGTTGAGGTCCCAGCACAGATTGTCCAGAGAAGCTGCAGCTGCCCCATCCCTGAAAGTGTTCCAGGCCAGGTTGGGTGTGTCTTGGAGCAACCTGGTCTAGTGGAAGGTGCCCTGCCCATGGCAGGGTGTGGAACTGGATGACTTTTAAGGTCCCTTCCAACCCAAACCATTTATTACTCTATGATTGCATGATTTATATCAATGAAGATGACCAGGGGAATAGTAATGTCATTATTAGAGGGTTGCAAACAAAAAAGTAAAACTCTGGGCAAACAAAGAACATCCAGACTTGGGATTTGAGATGGAGATGAGGCTCTTCCGAGTGTCAGCAAAGGAGCAGGGCAAGGTATCTGTCCTAGGTTGCAATGTAAGATGTGCCCAAAGTAGGTATTCTATCACCATCTTCATGAGCTGCTAAAACCGGGTGGGGCAGTGTTTCCCTTGCCCCTCCCTCTGGACTATCTTCTGTTCGTGGGCCCATCAATGCCTTGTTGCATGACTCATAGGTAACTCCCTCCGGGAGCTATCTCGGTTTAATGGGCAATCAAGGACCCACTGTATGACTCATAAAATGACATCATTCCATTGTGAGATGCTCCACCCAGGGGGAGGAACCAAGCATTCCCACCTGGATATAATCTGGGATATGGGACAGCACTGGGGCCTTACCCACTGGACTCCCAGAGAACAAGAGCTACCAGACCTTTCTATGAGATCACTGCTTCAAGAAGACCATTTCACCTGGACTGCTACCACCACCCTAACCAACAGGGTGTCAGGTTGCATTTGGTCTCTGTCCGTGGTCTTTTGTATTATTGCATTTATTTTATTTTATTTTACTTTTTTTTTTTTTAATTCCTCCTATTAAATTGTATTTTCTGACTTGGAGTCTCTCACTGGTTTTGCTTTCAAACCAGTACAGTATCCCACCCCAGGCAAACAGCTTGCGGCCTCACCATGGCTGCAATGGTGAAGCTGCTTCTGGGAAGCTTTGGGAAGAGGTTTGCTTTCAACTTTTAAATTTTTTTTGAACTTCAAAATGGAATCAAAAGTCAAAGAACATGGGCTTGTGGGGCAGAGCTTTTCATGGTCTTCACCATTGCAATTTCTCTAAGGGAGGGGTCTGCATCTGCAGTCATGTTTCAGCTCACAACAAATCCAAAACAAAGGCCTGCTCCAGGTGAGCACCTACGACATGCTGACCAAGACTGGGCCACAGGACCAGCCTATAGCTAATAAAAAAAACTGGATGGCAAGTCATCAGCACTTTTTCACTCTGCATTGCCTGGTGGTGTGGATATAGCTGGGCACCTTCACCAAAGAGCTGTGGTTAATGTTGAGGTATGGGTGAAGGCTGTGTAAAGAGACACAGAAGCTCCCAGTAGTTCAATTCATAGCCATGTCTATACTGCCAAATAACAAAGTCTAGTGAGTGTCCCTGACCCTGAGACCAAGGGGTACAGACCAGTGCCCACATTGCTCAGGGCTGTCCCTCTCTGGAGCACAACCCCCTAGAGAGCACATGGCTTTTCCCAGCTCAGGTGTTGCCCCTCTGGTCCTAAGACAATAGAAATGTTTTGTGTATTTTGGCCAAGTTAAACTGTCTGCAATAATATGTGGGGATTGCTGCAGACCACTGGAGTGGTGTTTTCTGTCAGGAAACCACTGTTTGAGGGTATGAAGCCTGTTGGGATAGTGCATGGGACCAGCAAGGCTGAAACAGGGTCAGACTGACATGACTGCCCATGAGGACTCTTGAGTAAACTCACTTCAGGCTGGGTATGTGGCAGGAGAGTGAGCAATGTGGACCATCAGGATGGTCTCAAGCTCATCTTTCGGTGTTCTCCTGGTCAGAAATGCAGACAAATCCTTTTTACTGGGTCACCTATGGAGGCTCTGAGTTAATCTCATGTATTATGTGCAGGTGCAAGAGGCATTGTCTCTTTTGCACCTTGCACATGCAGCTTCCTCTCTTTGCTTCCAACCGTTAAGAAACTGAAATGCAATGTGGCAAATTCAGATCTGGGGAAAGAGTTTGAAGGAAAACGGATATCACTTCTCCACTCATCAAATTCCTCATCTTTTTGAACATGAACCACAATAAAACTGATATTAAAACAAAGGGAGACACTAAATTAGCATCCTTAGTGAGTGCACCACACATGGGGTAAGAGACATCTGACCAAATGCAGTCATCATCATGTCCCCTTGAGTTTGAACTAGTTATGTTCAGCTTACCTTAAAGTCAACATAGAAAGAGGGACATTGACACACATTTTCTCTTGACTTGCAGTGTTGAGACAAGATAGATGAACTGCTCTCCAAGAAACTCTCCAAACCAAAGACATCTGATTGCTGATGCAGGTAAGAAGAATCCATGCCCCAGTGGAACCAAGAACCCTTTCATTTACAACATTGCCTCAACTACTAGCACTTAAAAAGAACTCTTAGGCACCCAAGACACTCCATTACATGGATGAAGGTGTGATGAGCCTGTGGAGTACATGCAGAAGTAGGGAGTGCTGGACTCAAGATGCAGTGAAGGACATTCAGCAACAGTGGAAATGTGCAGGGTTAAACCAGCATGTCTATGTAAAGGAGAACGCATTGTCTGAACAAAAGCTTTCCAACATCAAGGAGCAGCAAACAAGCTGCCAGAAGAAAAGATGTGGCAACTGCACCATGTACTTACAAAGAAAGAGTAATACATTTTTTTTTTCCTGTTGGCAGGAGTCATATATTTTTCTTTGTGGGCATGGGTGAAAGGCAGGTCCCACACTTCCAGCATCCACCTTGCAATGCACGGCTGGTTGAGAAATCCCAATCTCTTGGCAAAGGCATTTTTGTAGCTGTGATGGCTCATGGAAAGGCAACTGACCCTGTTGAAACCCACTCTGAACCTCTGAAGAGTGAGCACTGGCTGCTATGGCGAGATGCTCTGGAACTCGTGTTTGCAGGATCCAGCCCCAAGAGCAGGGCAAAATTCAACAAGAGGCACATAATTAACTTCAGATGTACCTGTCAAGATGTCACAGACACAGTCCTGGAGAGGAGCAGCATATTATTTGTTTCTCATAATGTAACAATTATCTTGTTGTAAGAGGGGCTCTCTCCAGTGCTCCCTCGCTGCCTCTTGTTTTCCTTCCACATTCATTCACACATTATTTAACTTTTGACTTGGACACAGCAGGTAAAAGCATTTAACATCTTGGCTGCTTGCTCAGAGCTGAGAAAGGGAGGGGGAGGAGGAAGTTGCAATTTTTTGCCTTAAATTTTCAAGGTTTCTGTGCTACATTTTTCTAAGGGAGGGGTGAAAGAAAAGGGAAGGGGAAGGGGGAGCAGGAAACGGCATTCCACAAAGACAGAGTCACATTTTCCAGGATTATGACATGCTCTCTGCTGTCCCCAGCCTTCACTGGGAGATGCATTTCTGCTCCACAGTGGAGAAAAGGTCAGTGGTAAAAATTTCACAGGAACTCCATCATTGTCCTCGTGGGACATGTTCATCAGGAGGAGAGAGTCGGGCGTCTCGCTCTGTCGACAGAAATCCACATCACAAAACGTATATTTGGGGGAAGGTGGGGAAGGAAGACCCATGGTCAGATAGAGCCCATGACTTCATTTTGCTGGATTATTCCCCCTGGCTTGCTGGATACCTATGGAGCCAGAGGGGATGGACAGATGGATGTTTTGCTGAACAAATTATAAAGGCAGGAGAGAGAAAACAGGGTGGATGTGATTTAAAGTACTCTTACCCAGGGGAAAATTAACTTTTAGTTTATATAAAGGAACATATAACTCTATGACACTGCCAATTATGGATCTACCTGAACTTGACCAAAGCAATAGTAGCAGCCAGGGCAATGCAACAGCATTGGGCCAGTGGTAGTCACTAAACAGAGGAAGATTTTAAAGTGGAGTAAAGTTCATCACTGCAATAATAACTCAATCTCTTGGATTCAAAATGAGACTGGATGACAAAGTGGTTGAGCTTTGCTAGGAAGCACACATGGATGTAGAACAAGGGGCTGATATGGAGAAAAATGAAGCATATCTTCTCCAAGGGGGGTTGTTGGTGCTGGTGAAAATGCCTCTTCCTGTTTAAACTGATTTACTAAAGGGAAGTCCTCTGAGATAAAGGCCTGAGAGGATTGTTTGTAGAAAGGAAAATTATCAAAATCAGTGTGAAAACTGATTGTGTTTCTCTTTTGTTACCCATGCACAAATACAGATGTGCCAAATGCAAGTTCTACCCTTTGAACAGCATCCCTGTAAGCAGGAAAGCAGCAAGTTCCAAGAGTCTCCAAATAGTGTGGTTTGTCACTTTTTTTTCCTCCAAACTCAAAACAAAGGCTTGATTGTGCTTGAGAAAAGGACCAAGTGCTGGGAACTTGCACTGGGACCCCATGTCCAGAAAACTTTGAAGTGTATTTGAGTTTTAAAATGCTGCTTCTGGAACAGAGGAATTTTTCTGGCATTAAGTTGCCATTTGGTTTTGTTTTGTATTCTTTTTCTAAAAGAGTCACCAGCCTTAATCCCAAACTCGCTTTTAGCTTCTTTTTCATATGGCTGAATCCTCCCCACCTTCCCCAAATCATATCATGCTGCTCACATCAAACAGGCCACTCATTCCCTGTGAGTCTGGGCTGTAACATCCCACCAGTTACGAGACCACATATGGGGCATTAATATTTACATGACACTGTTTACCCAGGCAGTAGGTCCACAATGACGTTACCTGAAGTGAGAAGGCCTTGCTCTGCTCCCTCTGATGTTTCCTCTCTTTTCTGTGCATTTCAGAGCATGTATGGCACAAC
>VYZR01011985.1:39070-41570 GCA_013400675.1 Oxylabes madagascariensis | reverse complement strand
TCCCGTATTTGTTTGCTTTAAAAAGCCATTTAAAATTAGTTCAGTGAATATAGTCCTGCATATATTGCTCTAAAAATTAATAAATCAGGCTATGTGGAAGGAAACTTGATAATCAAACCAGCTCCCTTCACAGCACACCAGACCCCCATCTCATTTACATGGGGGCCTTCATCTCTCCCAGAGTGTCTCTAGTTTTGGACCACTGGATGGAGAAAAAAAACCTGGACTGATGAGGTCTCAAAATTATAAAGCATGTTATCTTCACACTTGTGATTTCAGTGGCATGTGAAAAGGATTGATGCAGAAGAAAAGGCCTCCAGGTCAGTCCACAAAGATCTACCATGGAACAGTGACCAGGGAGAACCTTCAGTGTGCTCAGCACTTTACCCAGGTACTGCCCAGTATCATGAAGCTGGGGAAGGGTCTAGATAACAAGTCTGAGGATAAACAGATGAGGAAGTTGCAAGGCTCAGACTGCAGAAAAGGAGGCTCAGGGGGGCTTTCTGCTCTCTACAACTCCCTGAAAGAAGCTTATGGTGAGATGGGAGTTTGTCTCTTCAGTGACAGAACAAAAAGAAATGTCCTCAAGTTGCCCCAGGGGAGGTTTAAATTGGATACTAGGAAAAATTCCTTCTCCAAAAGGGCTCTCAAGCCCCAGAACAGGCTGCCCAGGGCAGTGGTGGAATCCTCATCCCTGGAGGAATTTAAAGGCCATGTACACGTAGCACTTGGGGACACAGGTTAGTGGTGGACCTCACAGTGCTGGGGGAATGGTTGGACTCAATACTTAGAGGTATTCTTCAGCCTAAATGATTCTCTGATTTGGTGGAGCCAAAGGGGAATTTTATTGCTTTTGGTAGCAACCTGTCCCTGCTGGAACGGAGCAGAGGAGACAGATATGGACTCTCCCTGGACATGCCCAGTGATGGGATGAAAGGTATTGGCCCAAAATGTACCATGGGAAATTGCAATTAGTTATCTCAGACTTCCAAGGAATTAAGTTTTCTGAGGTACTCCTGATGTATCCCATTTCTGAGATGTCCTATTTATTTCTAAAGAGCATTTGACATTGTATTTTATCTGAGCATCCAGTGAGGCTAAGGAGAGGGTTGGAAGTTGGCAGTCTGTATTCACTGACACAGTGAAACATCCAGCCTGAATGAGGGATGTACTTTTGGATAGTTGCTGCCCTGGGACTTCTCCTGAACCCATGGAAAAAAGATGGACCTCTACAATGAAGCCTGAATCTGAAAGTTTCACCAGTGAACAGTGAGATCCTAGAGCAGTCACAGTCCAAACCAAGCAAGTCTCATGTCCTTTAGAATGTCCAGAGTTCCTGTGCTGAGGCTGCTAAATAAACAGGTCAGGTTGGCCCCAAGGCTCCTACAAATTGATATGACTTTGTATGATTGAAAGTCATTTATCAGTGTAGTGTCTTGGCCTTCACAGAAGCTGCTGGGAACAAAACGCAAAAATACCAGATCCTGAAAACCTGTGATTTGAATGTGGACCAAGAGCTTTTTATAAGAAGCCTCTTGGGTTGACACTGAAATTTGACCTTGCCCTTTAGAGCTTACCAGAGCTTGAGTACAGTTTCTTCCACAGAGAAACTCCAGCTCTCCATCAAACAGGGAAACATTTTCACAGGTGAAAAGGCATTTCCTATGCCTGGAAACTGCATGATTCTTGGCGAGTACTCAGGTTTTACAAGCCAGCTTGGTACAACTACAATGGCAAAAAGCAGCCTTGGACAACTCCCCCTTCATGAAATTCATGGCCAACTGCTTTTAACCTGCTCTATTGCTCATGTCTGTTTTACTTGTTATCTGTTGTCTCACTGCTAATCTATCATTCTACTGCTTTGTGTAGAATCTCTTATTCTGTTGCTTGCTGAGGTAGTTTGCTCATTCCATGATCAAGATGCTCTTGATACACTCCCTGTTGTTTTTTTTTTTAAATGATGATCTACCACTTTTATAAATAATCTGCTGGGTTTTCAGTAGCCTACCTAAAGCTGTGGCTTCCAGGGAACTGCTGGCCATCACATGGCCAGATACGGATCTGCTGTTGATCTGATACATTCAGGATGAGTTAGGCTAATGCTCGTAAGTGGTGTAAATATTTCTTACGCGAAGATCCTGGACAAGTAGTTGTTCTTTTTGGGAAGTTCTAGCTGCCCCATCACAGTGTGGGAGTGAAGAATGAGAGAATAAGTATTTCCCATTGTCTCATGGGACTACACTCCCTGCTTGACACCTTATGCTGGTTTGCCCTTGTGGAAGGTAAGCCAGGAGGTGGAATACCCACACAAATACCTTTGAGAGATTTCAAGCCAGAGCTACAATTTAATAGGAAAGTTACAATAAAGGCGGCAATAGTACAGAAACACTGGCTTAAACTGAGAAAGCCAGAACATAGCCTGACACCCTGTTGGTTAGGGTGCTGGTAGCAGTCCAGATGAAGTGGTGGCTACAGTTCCGTTGGAGGATGGATACAGCCT
>VYZR01011985.1:18622-32943 GCA_013400675.1 Oxylabes madagascariensis | reverse complement strand
GGACAGGTCTTCTGAGAACCGTGGGCATCAGACAATAGATTTCCCGGACGCATGCATCTCCAAGACTCGATCGGCAGAGACAACCCAGCACACACATGCAAATAAAGCACCTGTCAGCCCGAAGCACCAGCATACAGACTTTCCAAAATCACGGATGTCAAAATAATAGATTTCCTAAGACTCTATTTGCCGCATAATAGCAAACATGAATTTCCAAAGAAGAGACATTAAATCCAGGGGGACCGACACTGCATCCCCCTCCTGCAAGAAGTGTATAAAAAGAAATCCAAAATCCTCTGCATTGGTGAGCTTGCAAGGCTCTGTGCCACGTGTATCAGGCCTGTAATTCACCCCGCGCCGACCCCCGGTCTCAGTGCTGTGAAATTTGGTGGCTCATTTAAATTTCTGTTATATAAATTGATAAATAAAACTTTGATATTTTAATTGGTGTTTTATTTATAACACTTCCTTTGTTGTGAAAATAAGTTTTGACTAAGACTTTATGATTACTCAATTTATGATGCTGGGACCAAATTATAAATGCAATTTGTGTATCAGAAATCTCCTTGAAATTTCAATTATATTTGATACATCTGTTTTCTCTTCCTAACTGAGTTTGGTTTTGGGCTGAATTCTTCCATTTTTATTCATACTTTAGTAGTTGGAGTCTTTCTTACTGCACGTTTCAGATCTGAACCTTTTCTTTCAAACTAATGCAGGTTTCCCTGAGAAAAAAAGAAGACAAAACCCATTATAAGAGCAGCAGTTCTTTTTCCATAGCTCTCCATCTGGTACGTGATCTGTGATCATACCTTCATGTCATTATGCTTGTAATGTTTATTGGAAAAATCAATCTTTAACTTTAAGACTTTACACAGGAAATATTAAAGTAAATTAGAACCCTATATATCCATTTTCAAATTTCCTTTCAACCTCAGAGTACCTACTTTTCATTAAAAGGATCAAGATTTTTTTTTCCCCAAACCCTTCCATTTTTTGTATAATTGACAAATTTTCCTGGAAATACAATTTGCCCAGCCACCTTCCTTATTATCTCCAGCCCATATTAGCAGCTAAGCAGTTGTTGACATTCACTTTCACTATTGGTACTAAGACTTCATGAAGCTTATGCAGAATTTATATACGAATGTCAACTCATTTTTGAAATATGTAATTGGAAAAGATCAGCCAATTTCTGGCCACTTACATTTCAGAAGGTACTGGCTGGTATGAAGTAGTGTGTGTATATATATATATACAATCATTTTAAGAAACATCACATTTTCTGGGCCAGAATCCAAGGGTGTATAAAGCAGTTTAGTCGGTTATAACTGGATGAAGAGCTAGATGGAAAACACAATTCTCAGAGAGTTTGGGTGCATGTGAATTTCTTTCCAAAACTGATGCAAGTGGGGGTCATTAATTATACTTTTATTTTGGTGGATGAAATTTTGCTCTTCTGGATACTCTCAGAGAGCAATGTGAAGTGGCATCCAGTGAAGACAGGACCCTCCAGACCCCATCAATTCCTTCTAGCATTGAAGCTGAACACACCCCATTCATGCTGCTTCTGGGTTGGGATAGAAATACTGTGACAAACAAAATTTTTAAAAATATAATATTGCAGTGAGAGTTTTGATTCTGAGGACAGACAGCCTCAGGGGATGAAGCCACTGAGACAGGCCAGGCAATGAAAGGAGAAAATGCAAAGGACCCTCCAGCCTCTGGTTCTCCCTCCAGGTCTGACCTGTGCTGCTCAAGTCTGTGCAACCTTTGCCACTCAGAGCTAGAGAAACAAGGAGAAATTTATGCAGTGCTGACTTTGTCCCTTTGTTTTTGCACTTTTAAAAGGGGAACGAGGCTACTTTGTAAATCCAGTCAGGCAGTTAGATCTGTTTGCAACAGAGCTGTCTCCAGGTGGAAGGTGCTAGTGAGGAGTAACATAATCTTGTTCTTCACTGTTGATATTTGATCCCTTTAACCCATAATTAGAGCTGACATGTCCTTGAGGCTTCTCATGGAACCAACTTATCTTCATTATCCCAAGAAAAAGCTGTGTTTAAAACACAGCTAAGCAGTACAAGGCTGTCTTTAATGATGCCAATGGGAAGTTGCATAATGTTGGGGGTTAGATTTGGTTTTTTTTTTCCCTTATAGAATTTTTTCCACAAGCTACCAGGAAACTAACTACTGGGTACTTGTAGGTTCTTAAGAGGAACAAAAGGGGCCAAAGGAGATTTGTAGCACCTGGCTACACTTCTTTTTGTCTCTGGGTGTTTCTCTCAGAGGGGGGAGATAACGCGAGTTTTGGGGCAGGAAAAGGACAGGGCTGGGGGCAGCTTCGCTCGCTTGCTCTCAGCATCGGAGAGAGGATGGTCAAGCTGCTGTGCGTTCACTGTTCCACTGGATCCGGTCTTGAGAAATCTACCATCGTCTGCTGGTGTGCCCCGGAACTCTGAGCTCTCCTCCTCCTGCCCTGCTGGGGCTGGGCCCGCCCTGTCCCGCTGCCGCCTTCTCCTGCTTTGGGGCTTTTTGCTACGCTGTATCCCTGCACTGCCCTGCCCTGCCGGGACATCCCTGCCGCTCCAGCTACCACCGACGGGAGCTTCTGATACATCCCATCCACCAGCCCGGGATTTCCCACCGTTCCAGCTTGGTGCCCTCGGAGTCCTGTACCGCGATCCAACTACCCCGCGCTTTGTGAAGCAAAGCCCCTCGAGGTTCCTAGTTTTGTTTATCATTAATGCTGTAGTTGTTGTTGTTTGTTTGCCTTGTTATACATACTAGTAAAGAACTGTTATTCCTATCCCCATATCTTTGCCTGAGAGCCCACTTAATATTCAAAATTTTAATAATTCAGAGGGAGAGGATTTGAATTCTTCATTCCAAAGGGAGGTCCTGCCCTCCCTAGCAGATACCTGTCTTTTCTAACTATGACACATAATGTTAAAATAAAGTTTAAAAGTAATCACATCTCTCTTTTAAAAATTGTGGGACCACATCCATCAGCTGAAGACCCAGCTCCTTTTCACAACAGAGCAGGCACCATAATAAACAAATGGAAACAAAAACACATGAAATGAGACTGAGCATCAAAACCTATGAGGGAGAGCCAGATTCAGTGATGCCTTTAGGTGCCAATGTGGTTCAGCTATTTGCAGGGTTTGAGGGACCATCACAACTCTCAGAGCCCCATGATGCAGAGCCTGATGGTTTGGGGGCTGATGCAGCTGGTGTGGGAACAGCACAAGCCACCCTGCATACAAAATTGCTCCAGCATACCCTGGACCACAGCTGGGATCCTGGGAGGTGCAACCAGCAGCACATCCAGCTTTGCAAAGGTAGCTAGTGTTCTTTCCTGGGAACTCTTCATACAGCCAGCATCAGATGCTATTCTTTAGTTGTGGGATCTCTCTCTCAGATTGGTTCTGTCATTTATTTCCAAGTCCCTGGGCTATTGTAGGCTGGACTTTATTTTATTTTATTTATTTCTATTATTTTAGGCTCCTCTGCCTGGAACCTATTGCTCTGTGCTGATGGTTCATAGCTCTGTAAGTCATTATCATTTCTGTACCTTCCCTGGGAAGGAGCCATTTCAGCATTTTTCCCTTCTTTTCTTTCTTTTTTTTTTTTTTTTTAGCATGTAAGATTGGTTGTGTGGCTACAAAAGAGGAAGGGGAAGGGAANCCTGGTAGCTCTTGACTGTTGCTCCTATTTTTATACTGATGTATAAAAAAAAAAAAAAGAAAAAGAAAAAGAAAAAGAAAAAGAAAAAGAAAAAGAAAAAGAAAAAGAAAAAGAGTGATTATGTTACAGCACAGCACACCAGAAAGTTAACTAAAGACCTGCCTAAAACTGAATGGCTGAACTACCAACAGAACCAGAATTTGCAGTGTGACTCGAGCCCAGTCACAGATGTTCAGATGCAGCTTAGAATTTTCCCAGTGCTCCAGGCTAGTGAGAGAAAAACTGTAGGTATAGGCAATTACAAAGGCAGCTGACAGCTGCAAAGAAGTCTGATCCAGACTTTTCCAGGGTTCTGCAATATCTGGATCACAAGTTTGCAGGTGACAAGTGGCATGTCTTTTATCACATCCTATTTCTGCAGGTGGGAATAATTTGTGTGTTCCATTAGTCAAATGCATCCAGAGCTATAACGTCACAGGCACAGGGCTCCCAGGAAGAGAGTCCATATCCTGAGCAACTGGAAATAACTGGTGGGGGAGAGAAAACACTTTATGAAAGCATCTATGAGTAGGTTTTATGCGGAGAGCAACCACAGGCTGTGTAGAACCCAACTGAAAGAGGAAGAGAAAGAAGGAAAAAAAGCCAACAACATTTTTCTTTGCTGCATGAGCTACTAATTTAATATTTTTTTCCCCCCAGACATGGACAGATGTATCCTTATTTAGCCTTTTGGGATCATAGATTCATATGACAGCTTGGGTTGGAAGAGAGTTTTAAAACCATCTAGACCAAACTCCATGACAATAAGCAGGGCCATCTTTCACTAGACCAGGCTGCTCAGAGCTTTGTCCAACCTGACCTTGAATTTTTCCAGGGATGGAGCACCTACCACCTCCCTAGACAATCTCTGCCAGTGTTTCACCATCCTCATTGAAAGAAATTCTTCTGTGCAAAGGGCTTCCTGCAGACCAACCCTTTAGACAGTGGGGTACATGGACCTGGAGCAGACTCAGCAGATCTGACCATCAGATGATCTTAACTAACCATAATTTCACCCTGTGGTTCCTATATTAAGCTCCTAACAGTATAGTTTTGGTGACTACAGTTCTCTTGGGGGGAAAAGAGAAAATCCTGTGAGACAGGTAAGTTTTCCTTCTTGTGGGGCAGTATTTGTGTGGATCTGGGGTCCATTTAACTTTTGTCTGCCCTTTTTTTAATGTCTTGAATTCCTTCTCCACATACAGGCTGCTGCTTTGTTCTGATTTCATTAGGCTCCTGACGCTATTGGACCCATAGAGAGATGACACACAGTCTTCTGATTGAGAATTCAACTTGACTAACTTTTATTGACATCTGACTCCATATTTATAGTATTTCTACACAAACTAGGGATTGGAGGAGAAGGTTGATACCTCTCCCATCCCATTGGTTAAAACAACAGTCTATCAGTTGATCCATCCTCCAAGAGAAGGAATATAAACAAACCCCGTGTACCATAAACACTGCTTCTAACAATAACACCCGTGTGTGAGAAAGAAAGACCCAAATATGTAAACACAGAATTATAAGAAAACCCAGAAGGCTAGAAAAATCAGGGTGACAGGCTCCCAGCAAAAGTATGGGGGTTTAGGGACACCATCAAACAATGGAGGGGTTTAATGCCACAGCTTCCATGGAAACTTCTCATGAGCTCACCCAATCACCTGCATTAATTCCAGGTGTGCTCACAACTTCATGTAGAGAGGATACAGAAGAGAGAAAATGCCACTTCTCCATCTCAAAAAGAGAACGGTCAGTCCTGAGCATCAGGGAAAAAGAGAGATCTACTTCATATCACCTGAAGATGGTGTCTGCAGGTGTCTAGGGTGCAGAGAGAAGGATTGTTTTGACAGAAAAATAATATTCTAAAGAGGTAAATCACCTTCTGCCATTTCTTTTAAAACAGAGCATAAGAAAAGTATAATCCCCATTTCTCATCTGGGCACCAGCAGAAGAGTGATGGGCTGCAGCTCTTTCAGCACAGGCCAAAGCCAACAGGCTCTTAGAAACCACTCTGATCCTTGCCAGGATAAGACACATTCAGTGAGGTGGGTACCCTCAGTCTGCCCTCTGCCTGGATCCTGGTCATTGTACACAGCTTGGCTGAGTGCACAGGAGGAATCCAAGTGACTGTGGCACATCTCATCCCCAGTGTGCTTTTGTCAGAAAGGCATGGAGAGAGTCTGGCCAGGGGAGGAGAAACAAAAGGAAGTATAACACTCCAGCTGTTTGCAGACCAGGTGTAGGCTCGTCCCTTAAATTCCCAGCACTATAGTCCCCATCAGAAAATCTTTAAAGACTGCAGGGTCTCAGAAGATCAACAGCAGGATAAGAAAGAATAAATATATATACTGTACCTGGCAGGTTGGAGGGAAAGTAAAAAGTGGCAAAGTCATGAAGAAGACGCAGTGTCCCATTAAAGCCAGTGTTAAAGTGAGATGAATATTTTTGCATTTCGGGACCTGCAGCTTCTGTGTGTTGTACTCTCCTGCTTGTTATGGCAGCTTGAAAGCAAACAAGATGAAACCTTACAGTTTGCTTGTACTTTTAAGAGGAAAAACTAATGAGTCAATAATATATCTGGAACTTTTCTGGGTATTGCCCAGTTATTAGTCCAACAAGGCCAAAATTGAAGTCCTGGGTCCTAAGTGACATAGAAATCCCATCTGTCCTCAGCTTTGTTCAAGACAAATTGTGGTGCATACCGCAAAGTGGGAAGTTTCGCTTATAACCTTGTAGGCACATCTCTACCAGGTTCTGCTGATTGTGTCTGAGTGGGAAAAGTGTTGGAACAAAAAGGTAAAGGAATGAAGAACCTCTCCCCAAATCTAAAATCCACAGTAATATTTGGGATAATACCACCAATTGCAGATGAGACTAAACCTCTAAACATGGGGTTTTTCTAGCATTGCTCCCCAAAATAGCTAGAATCAACTTTGCTGAAGTTGACACAGAATCATAGGATCATTTATGTTGAAAAAGACCTCTAAGATCGTCATATCTAGCTATTAACCCTGCATCACCAAGGACACCACTCAAACACATCCTCAAATGCCACATTTACACAGCTTTTGAACACTTCCAGGGATATAGGGACTCCACTCTGTCCTGAGCAGCCTGTGCCAGAGCTTGGCAGTATTTTGTATATGCTTTGGCTTGGACCCTTACAGCCTGGTGAAAACACCTCTTGATGTGTGAGTGGAGCTAGAGGGGATGGCACTATTGCTATCACTTTCCTGCTCTCTCCCATGTCTGACATACCAAGATGAAGCTTTAAACACTTGGACTGTCTGTGCTGTTTTGCACACCTCCTAAGACTGTGTCTTGGCTCAGTGCCACAGCTTGGCTTCCTCATCTTTCAACACCAGGCTTGGAGCCAGCCATTTGGATATCAGTGGGGTCCCTTATATGTGACCAAAGACATTGAAACCTGTAGGTCTGAAGAACAGTTGGTGTGGCACCTCTTTGGGCAGTTTTCAGAGTATTTCCATTAAATCCATCCTTCTATTGCAGCACCATTGCACTGTCAGAGAGAAGAATTGTAGAAGACCTGAGTTTATGGACTTTTTCCTGTCTGAATCAGCCATTGTTTGGGCTGAGGAGTGAATGAAAGCCTCAAGAAATGTGATTTCTGGGGGAGTTGTAAATCCAGTAAAATCTGCATCACATGATGTTGCTTCATCATCCCATGCTGCAGGAGCTGGGCTCAGCCAGCAGCTCAGATGACTGGGGAGAACCATGTCATCATCTCCCTCTGCCTCACACTTTCCTGAAGATACAAAAAGAAACACAAACTCCCTAAAAATTAATTTCCCCCTTCCAGGATAGGCTTCATTGCCTCTTTATTTTTTCCTAAAAAAATTCTGATATCTGGTGTCTTGTCAGACCCTCTTTTCCAGATGACAGGTAGCCTTATCAGGTTCTCAGTTTTGTTTCCTCTCAAATTACAGAGGAGCTTATGAATGAAGGAAACGAGGGCAGCCAGGAGCCACAGGAACCAGAAGACAGAGAAAACCACTTTCAATTTAATCTTGTTGTGCTTTGCTCTGTTCTCCTCAGCAGAACAAGTTGGACATCTTTCCAGAGATTTCAGCTTCTTCAGTCTACTATGTGGGACAGCTCAAGACCAGAACTCAAAGCTGCCCCAGAAGTTTGGACCATGTGCTACTACTAAATTAGTGAGGAAGGAGGTTTCTTGACATCACGTTTAAAAGGACCTGTTTCTTTGTTCTCTATTGGAGATAGTAAATCACAACTCCCATCACTTTGCTGAATGGCAGATCAAGGAATGTCAAGAAGTAGTTCCTTTATTTAGGCCTGGGAGTTTATTTTCAGGCTCATCCTATGTGGTTTTCAGCCTGTCTAGCTGAAAAAACTGAATGTTTCAAGGATTTTGACACAGTGCAGAAAAATGCCAGATTACCAAGAAGGCAATAACCTAACGATAAAGAGTAAGTGATCACAAACTTCAGTTCTCTGTGAGAGGAGGAAGAAAAAGGGCTTAAGTTGCCATCAAGACATGCAAGTGATTTTCCTTCTCCCAGACAGTGCAATTTCTCTTGGGGAAAGTAGTGTCATGTGTGATCATAGCTGGGACATGCTTGTGGTTACTTCAAGCATATCAGTTGATAGATAGAGCTGCACCATCAGCTCCCACAGCCTCATCCAAACTGCAAAAGAGGAGATGACTTAGGACAGGCAGATTCCCAGGTCTTTTCACACTAGGGTCTTACCCTATGCATAACCAAAGTCCTGCTTCCTTTGCCACACTGACAGCAGTCAAAATGATGTGGTGGTTCTGGGTAGAAGGATCTGTAAACATCACTATTGCAAGGGAAAAGCAGTTTTCAGAGGCTACATATTGTAGCTTTTTATTGAAAACATGCATTAAAAATATATTAAATTTGTACATTTATTGTATTTAGAAAAATGTTAAGAAAAATGTTAAGAATGGTGTCTGGCTAGTCTGAGGACTGAAAGAAATGCTGTTCATGGGACAAAAGGAGCACTGCATGAGAAATACAATGTTTGTGGCCAAATTTGCAGAATTTGCTTCTATTTAGTGGTACCTTAATTTTAGAAGCTATTCAGCTTGAGACAAACCATAGGGACATGATGGGTTGGTTGAGCTCAACATTGAACTGGGGCTCAAGTGGAATCCCTTTTTGGACAAACCTCAAAAAGTGGAAACATCCAAAATGCCTGATTTCTCTTGAAAATACTTGTGTGGGCACTGAGGACACAAAACCAAGTCTGGATTTCAAAGCTGAGTTCCAATTTAGAGTTCTAAATTTTGATCCATTTACTGAAGGAAGGGTGAGGAGGAGGACCCTTATTCCCAAAAGGCTGCTAGAGCTCTGACTGCTTGTTTTTAATATCTGGGGCTGGGGAGAGGTGACAATGCAGGAGTAGTCCTGCTTAGATCTCTATTTGGTACCTATGTGTCCTGAACACCAGCAATGGCCACCATCCCTTTCTCAATGAATGCTGGCCATTCATTGCTCTTAGGTTGTGAGCCTGCTGGAGGGGACCCAAGGAGGAAAATTTCCAGCTTGGATTTGCAACCAACCCGTTTGCTTCCCTGCATCTTCCCCACATGGCAGCAAGCTGAAAGTGGATAGGGATGTAATCCTTCATTTTACATGCCTGTGGCACGATGAAAACCAAGCAGCATAGTGCCATGTCCTGATGCCTCTCAGGAGGGAACCCAGGCATGGGAGCAATTGCTGCTGTACATGAGGCTTGATGGCTCAGCATCATCCCCCGAGTTTTCATTTCCTTAGCTCTCCTAATGACAGAGTTTGAAGCACAGAAGTGTTCTGTGAGGAATGTGTTTTGGGATGAAGATGAATACCTTGTAGCCTGACAGCGTAAACACTAAGAGCATATTTGGCTTATTCCAGTGCCAGCACTGTAGATGGATTCAGAAAGCCCCTTCACCACCCATGAAGGCTCTTTGGTTCCCTCTGATGAGTTGAAGCTGTTCTGACCTAAAGCAGATGGAGTCAGTTATTTACACCACATTCTGCTTGGATGCACTCTTGACCCACTGCTTACTGGTCTCACTAGACATAAGCACTCTTGCTGGCTGATTGTTTTGGAATGACAGAGAGAACAGTGGAGAAGAGCCAGACAGAGGCCCTTGGAGGAAGAGCAATCAATGGGGATCTAGTGATGGGAGAAGCCTTGCTGGCCCCGTGCCAAGTGACTGTGCTTTGAGTTCAGGTGGTGGGACAAAAAACTTCTTTGTTGGCTGAGCTGGATGGTGCGTAGTGGTGGGGTGATCAGGGGGTGCCACCCTTGTTGGGATGTCACTAAAGGCTGGGCATTGAGAATGGTGGGCAAACCAGGGGAAAAGGAGGGAAGCTCTGAGATATGTTGGTCTGTGAAAATCCATGGAGGTCCTTTTCAGGGGATAAAGACAACTCAGTGTGTCCAGCCTCTGCCTGGGGCTCCAGGGAGCAATGCAGAAGTATGTTCTGCACCATTTCTGCTCCAGCTCTGCAGCAATCATTTGATTACGTCCATTTGGGTAACCCATCATTCCCTTACCTTCATCTCTCCTGCTCTGTAGTCCTTGAGTCAGTCAAAGTTTGGAGTCTCTTGAAACGTGCTCAGAACTGAAAGAAGTGCCATGAAACCAAAAATCATCTCCTCAGCTGCATCACTCAGAGCAAGCATGATTGTACCTGTGAGACAGCTGAGCACAGCAAGCAGCTGCTGCCCTGGCTGCTGAAGGAGGAGAGGTGAAGCAATTTCAGAGACAGGATATGGGGAAGGGTGTTAAAGACTTGCAAGGACTTCATCACTTGATGCATATGATTCCTTGATACAAAGCAAATATACACTTGTTTGCTCCCACTCCATTTTAACACTTTGCCCCATTGTTTTTCCTCCACTGAAACAAAGTTCCAAGCTCAGAAGAGGCAGAAAAAAATTAAGTAAAAGAAATTACATTTTTCTGGCTGCTAGCAAAACCTCTTTTCAAACTTTTCAAATTTTTTTCTTTTTTTTTTTTTCCTTTTCACACTGACATACCTTTGACATTTTAGGAGTGGAACTGTATTTCATTCCTTGAGGCACTGGCAGACAATCTGAGAGCCTTTTATTTAGAAGAGCTTTTCAGGCTATGATCTGCATTGCCTCAAGCCAGAGCCAGGTTGCAGCCATGGGCCTGGCTGACATTTTACAAGGAAAGGGACATGAGGCACTAGCTTATAGAAGTGTTTGAAGACCTAAGTGTTACATATTAAGATACACCAAGTTTGAACTCCCTGCAGCATGCTCACTTGGCTGAAATGCATACCTGGGCTAATTATTACAAACTTTGCCACGTTGGACAGGCTGACCCAGGAACTTCACCAGTGAGTTTCACCAGCTGTATGTGGGTCCATGAAGTGAGCAGTTAACCCATGGATCTCCTCAAGAGATGATGTGGTAGACATGTGATTATGGGTGTGAGATGAGTCCTTGGATGACAGATGGATTGGAGATTTCTAACTGGACAAACTTCAGGCAAGTTTCCTATGCAGAAAATGGTTGGATCAAGGGTAGAATCAAATATGTTTATGCTGTTTATATTCCCATTGAAGATACTGAGTTATATGGTCACTTGTGGCAAGTCAGAGTGTCCATTCTGCCTCTTCTGGAATGAAGTTGTGAAGCTATTTAACACGAGGAACTGAGAACTGCGAATTTTATGTATTTGAATTATATGTGTTTTCCTTTGGAATGTATCTGCAGTGCAAAAGCACCTCAGTATCCCAGTGGAGACTGATGTTGCTTTGGTGCCACAAGGATAAGCCAAAGTGAACAAGAATTAGAGGAGAAATAGAGGCCATAAATCTACTGAGAAACCAAGTGGCAGAACCAGTAATTGAATCCATCTTTCTTGGACTGATTTATTCACTCCTTGCAGGTGGTGAATTGCTGATAAATTGTTGTAGTGCGTTAGGTAGTAAGTTCACTTTGTTATTATTTGCACTGGGTGTTTTGGGTTTTGCACACAAACTGTATATATGCACATGGGATATTCCACATGTATTCCCCCTCTCCCCTGGCCCACCCCGACCCCTCCCTCCTGGCCTGCCCATTGGCTGGGATCACTCCCCCTCCCCCACTCCTGTTCCCCTGGGCACAAAACTGGGAGGCGACCACGCGGTCGCCCTCTTTCGCCCTTTCCTGCTGTCCAGTGACCAGCCCTGATACCTGAGCTCGGCACCACAATAAAACCCTGGGACGGCACCCAGGAAAGGAGAAAGAGTTGTTTCTGATCTTTTATCTCTGTTCTATATCGAGGTCCAGCACCTCAGGGGTACTGAGCTAGCCAGTATTGGACCCCTGAGAGCAGCAGAACTTGTGATAATAGAGGATGAGGCAGATGGCCTGATTCAGTGAGAAATCTCTGGCTGGCCTCAGTAGGATTTGAACTACATCTAAAGGAGAAATAAACCCTATGGGCTGCCTCATCCCAGAGCTTCATGGATCTGCAGCTAGTACAGGGATCATTACAGTGGAGTTTTGGGACATTCTGTCAGTGCATTTTGATCACAAGTATTAATCTGACTGATAACAAGACACTTAATGGTGAAATGCTAGGCTGTCTTTCTTTTCAAGAGAGAAAAAAAGATCAAGGGATATGACTTCAAACTACCAGAGGGCAGGGTTAGACTAGATATTGAGAAGAAATTTTTTTCCTGTGAGGGTGGGGAGGCCCTGGCACAGGTTGCCCAGAGATGCTGTAGCTGCCTCATCCCTAGAAGGCTACATCAGACAGGGCTTGGAGCGCACTGGTCTAGTGGAAGATGCCCCTGCCCATGGCAGAGGTTTGGAAAGGGATGGTTTTGAAGGTCCATTCCAACCAAAGCCATTCTTTGATTCTATGATAAAGACCCACTAGGGCTTCCTAATGTCTACATCTGACTTCAGAAGTGATGAATCCTGAATTTTCTTTCTCAAACAGCATGTTTTACAATAATGATCACAGAGCATAAAAACCCAGCAAGTATGTCACACATGAGCAGCGTCGATTTTGAATAACCAATAAAATGCATTAGCAATAATGATTGCAATGCAGAGATATGGTTTAGATAATTTTTTATTGCATGTTGGATGTGTGAACAGTGCTTCTACAATTTGTTTTGGGTAAGAAAAGCATGCTTTAGCTATAAAACAGCTTTTAATCACTATCTCTTCCATATATTGGATTCCTTGCCTTCTACAATCTTGCTTCAGGTTAACAAGTTGGAGATAAATCCTCTGCCAGTGTAATTCGATGCCCCTCTTTCATATCTGTGATGTAAGATAATTTTACATCTACGCAGTGTTTCCCAGTATGTCTGTCTGACTCCATCCGAAAGTAGGCACAAAGCTCAGACCTGAGCTGAAGGTAAAGGATGTGATAGCAAGATGTGGGAGACAACAGGTATCTGTGAAGTCCCTTCACGTCTGAAATCCCTAGTGACTGCAGGTGAGCTTGACCATTAACTCTAAAAAACTCCTTCCAGCCTAAGGACTCACCTCAGCTCTGTTCCCTCCTTGTTTGAAAAGATGCATTGAGGCTCTTATCCCAGCTTTTATTTTTGTGCAGAAGCATTAGTGGGGTTTTTTTCACTAAACACCTAACTCTGTGGTCAAACCCCATACCATTTGCTTCTCTCCAGAGAGCAAACAGAGCACGAATGGGCCTGGCTCTGTCTAATAGTGTTGTGGCTGGGAGTGGCCATTTTCTTCAAATTTCTGCTAAGTGGCCAACTTGAAAAGAAGATACTGTATAGTTGAGATGAGTGCTAGTGGAGAGCTGTGCTCAGCTGTTCTCTTTCCTTTTCCTGTTATAAAATAAAGGAATTCCTCATACCAGATCCCTTTTCTAGTCTGAGATTTTTAAGTACAAATGTCTCCCTGCTGCTCTAGCTTTCAGATATGAAAGAAAATCAGAGCCTCCACCTGGGAGTAAGATCACCTTGAAAATGACATGACAGGCCTTTCAGGGCCAAATTCTCATAAAGTCATAGTCTGCTTCAGCCAAGGAGGTACTGGAACATGAGCTCTTATAGCAGGTCATGAAGCCAATCCCTTAACTCAGATGTCTATTTCACCAGCTGTGCTGGGCCCTGGTATAACTGAGAGAGAAAGATATAGAGGATATAGGTTAGAGATAGACATAAATGAAATAGAGGTAGAAATAGATGAGATAGAGATGGTAGAGATGATAGAGATAGAGATAGAGATAGAGATAGAGATAGAGATAGAGATAGAGATAGAGATAGAGATAGAGATAGAGATAGAGATAGAGATAGAGATAGAGATAGAGATCTCCCTTTTTCTCAGAGGTCATTTAAAGAGCATGTAATCAGGATCTTGAGCCCAGGTCAGGGACAGAAAAAGTGCTCCAATAAAAAGAATTCTAGACAAAAGCAGGTCAGAAAGTAAAGAAGAGTAGAATTACTGCTGATAGGAAAGACGTTTCCAGTGGAGTATCCCTGGGTATGTACATTGCACCTCAGCTGTGGGATTGCTTTTCTTAACAATTGTGGACCTAAAGGGAAGGAGAGCAGCGAAGCCAAATGTGATGCTGCCTCAGGAGTTAAACACAC
>VYZR01011984.1:34045-49987 GCA_013400675.1 Oxylabes madagascariensis | reverse complement strand
CTATGTAAATCTGTCTGGGAAAATAAATCGAATTACATGCAAGGCTGAAATTATTATTTTATTTTTTTCCCTGAACTATTAATCAATTCTATTCCACTCCAGAAAATGACAACGATGTGGCTGTCCCGGCTGTCATCTGAATATTACAATGGGAGTGGGATATTTTCCACACAGCTGAGACCTCAGCCAAAATAAGTAGCTATGTTTGAAATATTTTTGGTTTGCTTTTTTAATTTTTTATTTTTAATGAGAATGAAAACCCTTAAGTTCCACAGTTCTTTAACATAACTGCCTTTATAGGAGAAATAGATCAATGTATCATATTCCCAGGGAGGGCATACAAGTCCCTGGGGATCAGTGTGTTACAAGTTTTGGGTGGTGGCGAAGGTTGTGTGGCTCCTCTTCTAAGATGCTGCTGTCACTTGCACTGCTTTAGGGAACGGCTCTGAGTGGGCTCTGAAGAGTAACAGGGAATCCTAAGAATGTGTGCTGATGTCAGTAGTGGTTCTCCTCATTAAAACTCTTGTCCTATGCCTGGGGAGGTGAGCCAGAGAGGTGAGAAAGAACTCAGTGCAGGGAATGTGTTATAATCTGTCTTCTTCCTCTGGCAGAGGTGTCTGTGAAGGACTGAGAGAGGTGCCATGACCAGTCTTGAGCCCAATTAATACCTAAGAGAGTATATTTTTCCATAATTAAGACATTACAATGAGTCCTTTCTTCTACTACTCCCTTTCATCTTAGATTTTTCCTGCTTCCTCAATGGTAAATTCAAGGAGAAAACCATTGCTGTTAATCCCAGGCAATAAACACATAGAGGCAAGTAGAAAAATGAGTAATTTCCACCAGTTTTCCTATTCCCATCCTGTGAAATCTTACGTCACAAACTAGTTATCAAAAAAGGCAAGGGAGGGCGAAAACAAGACATATAAAATAATTTCCTTATCCAGTTTTGCAGCCTCATAACAGTGAAATGAAAAGAGGGATTTGGCATTTTTGAATTGCCCGTGGATTTAGCACTTTCAGGCTGCCTGTATTTTGGAGATATTTATCCTGACTGAGTTTGCTGTCATTGAAGTAAAATAATCTAAGAGAGAAAAAGTTTATGGATCTTTTGATCCCAAAGTAAAAGTCACTGGTACTTCTGATTGTCTTGAAATGTGTGCAGTCATTTACAGCCGTGACTTGAGACCTGATCATTGAGGTATTATTTTACTTTCACTCCAGAAAATGTATAAAACATCTGTAAGACAGTAGGTAGTGGAACATCTGACTCACTCTTCTCCAGGGACTGTAAGTATGTTAATTTAATGTTATCAATATTAGAAATGGCTATTTAGCATATATAAGTGCATAGAATCATTGAGGTTGGAAAAGATCACTGGGATAATTGAGTCTCAACTGTAGATTTGATGTTGTTGATTTGAAGTTTACATATATTCTGCTTCAAGGTATGGATGAAGAGCTCCCTGTGCTTTCCTGAGGCTATGTGGTTGGTTGGTTGCGTTTTCCCACTTGTTTCTTGGTTTTTTTTCTTATAAAAGAAGCAAAACATAATGAGACAAAAGGGATGTACAACAAACATAAATCTTGAAAGGGTTAGTGAGATTTTTACGTTCTTCTCAGCAAACTTGAGGTAGCTAGAATTAGAAAATTGTGGCCAAATATTAAATTTTTTAAAAAATTTGGATAAGGCTTCCTGATTGACCTTTTTTTGGGTCTTCATTTTTTTTCATAGAGGCATAGAATATGCTGAATTGGAAGGGGCACATCATGATCACTGAGTCCAGCTCCTGGGCCTGCCCAGGTCACCCCAAGAATCACATCATATCTAAGATCATTGTCCAAATGCTTTTTGTACTCTGACATGTTCGATGCTGTGGCCACTTCCCTGAAGAGTTTGGGTGTTTTGTTTCTTTGTTTTTAAAAACCATGTATTAGCCATTGCCTCTGAGGTGTCCTTTCCAGAGAGTTAAATTTTGGACTATGACAGCCAGTTTTGTTTGTCTCTAGGTAGCAGTGTCTAGAGGATGCTTTGTGGAAATTTTACTCTATGGTGAATATTCCTTGAATGTTTGCACCATGGAAAAAGCCAAAAAGCTACAAATCTCCAGCCTTTCTGACACAAGAATTTTAGAGTCCAGCATTTTAAGGCCATTTAAAGACTGCAATAGAGAGAGAGGTGATGCAGCTTGTTGCCACTAGTAGATCATTAAAGTTGAAGAGAGGAAAATACAAGAGATAAGACAAAGGAATACAAGAGATAAAACAAAGGAATACAAGAGAGAAAGAGGATCCTACCTCTGCATGCAATAACTGGATTAGAAGACACTACAAGATCAGTGAGGAGAGGAGATGACAAGTCACAAAGTTTGAAGATGCAAAATACGTCTTCACTGCTGTTTTCTTCATGATGCAGATAATGGGAGCCTTGGAGGTATTTTACCCTCCTCTGTTACCAAAGAATGGATTAAAATAGAAGTACATCAAATACATTGATCCTTCAGGGCTTTTTTGGGTCTTTGTGTGTGCTGATTTCCTGTGGCAATGTTTGCCTGCTTCCAGGGAGTTGTTTGTAGAGACTTTAAACCAGGTGTAACATTAGACCAAGAGATCAAATAGCATCTTTCCCTTCCTAAGGTGCACTGGAATGTGATGAAACTGTGGATTTGGAGCACTCTTATAATAGCAAATGATGATAAATTAGTTTAAAGACAACCTTTGAACAGGACTAGGATTTCAGTGAACTACCACAGAAACAGAAATAACTCATCTGCAATTACATTTGGCTGCATGATGCACAATGGAAAAGTTACAAATGGTGTTATTTACCACAAGGCTATTTTTAAGTGCATGTACCGAGCCTGCAATGGAAAATTTATAGCTGAGTAGTACTACTTAGTGACTAAAGCTTGCATGCGCCCTATAGGAGGCCGTAACATACTGGGGATTTTTAATCTAGAAGAAAAATTATTTTAAAAATGAGGAAAGGAAAAGTGTGCCTCACATGCCCTCTCTTGCTATTTTTACTGTTACTAAGATGGACTTTGCCAAGATGAAAATATTAAGACTTGTCCTCGGAATAAATTTTGAGGCAACCAGCAAATAAATCATTACTTGAGGAGAAGCTATTTGTGCGTGTGTAGGTGTGTGTGTTTTTCAAGAAAAGGCCAACATGCTTGCACACAAAGTTGTGACCCGATATTCCTTCAGCTTTCAGGACACAGAAAGAACAGAAGTCACTGAATTATGTGTTTGAGGCAGACTTTTGCAGACATGCACAGCATGGGGTCTGCATGCCAGCTCTTCCATCCTCAGAGCAGAGGCTGCTGCAGAACTTGGGCTGTGGCTCTCAAGGCACATTGTCCTCCTGAAGTGTTGGAACAGAGCCTTTTCCAGGGCATGTGATGTCATAAAGCCTTATTTTGGCACACACGTGCACATATATGCTGCATGGATGCAATTCTATTATATTTCGTTTAAAGATGTTTCATTTGTCAAAAGAAATGCAAGGAACAGTAAGACATTAAATGCACAGCAGGAGTGAAGAGATAAAAAACCCCAAACCCAATTATATGGTAAGGAATACTTTCTGGGATGGTCCTGATTACCTGAAGGTAATGGATTTGATTTTAAACTCTCTAATTCTCAAAACTGCAGCTTTGTTTTGTAATATCTGTCTTTTACCTTTTTCTGACAGGAAAAGCAAATCCTTCTTTTTTTTTTTCTTTTTCTTTTACTTCCTTGCTGACTAATACATCGTGGTAGAGGACATTGGAATCACTGGAACTTCTATCCCTTGATGGTGGCTGTAAGCTGACTACCCCAATAACAACATGAAAATGTCAGACTTGTGGGAACTTGCCATTTCAGTGCATCCTTATCTGTAAAGCCTGGATTTATTACTCGGCCTATTTCTGTACCTTCTACAGCTGGCTTGGAATAGTTGTCACTGAAGCTTTAATAGACTCACACATCAGACAAGCAGAAAGAAGAGGAGAGTGGCAAAAGCTTTTTAATACTTCATCAAAATTTTATTTCTTTGCTTTTAATAAAATCTAGTTAGGGAAATATATTTATAGGACTTCTAGTATATTTATGAATTCTGAAATATAAGGGGAAAAGTCCCCCACACTTGCATAGCTCTAAACCAAAACATTGCTCTTCAGACACTTTTTTTGTTCTTCTGTTTTGGGTAACATCTTACTGAATGAGTAACAAACTGTGCTAACTCCCACAGTCTGTCACTCTGTACCGCAGCCTCTTCTATGCCATGCTGGATCCAGCCTGTACCTTTGGCTTTTCCAGACTGCTCTTCGCACTTTTGAGTGAAGTGGCTGATCCCTGTCTGGCATTTGCAGTGGCTTGGTGGGGCAGCTCGCCCCGATCCCGCTGTCAGAACACATCGGGGCGCGCGGATCGCAGCACCCACGGCACCGCTTTGTCAGGTCTGTCTGGGTTGTTCTGCTTTGCTCTCATCTCATCCTCCCTTTTGGCTGCCAGGAGCACAGGAGGACAGCGTGTTGACAGAGGTCTCCATCTGACATTTCCAGGTGCCCTGTCAGGCGGAGAGATACGCTCTTCCCTCTGCTTCCCACGCCTGCTTCTTGCTGCCTGCCAGCACGGGCCCCAGTCTGGTGGAGGGGTGCTCAGCTGCTCCTGCTGAAACACACCTACAAGGTGTTGTGGGTGCATGTGAAATGGTGTATCTCTCTGATGTTGTTGTTCCAGTCCTTAATTCTCAGCGACGTGAACATTCTGCAGGCTCGCTCCTCATCTCAGCCATCTCTGATGAACCACAAGCTGCAGTGATGCTGCTGAGCTCTTCTCTTCCCAAGAGTTAAAGTCTACCAATATATAACCCTGAGTGGTCTTGAAGAACTCAGCATGTAAAGGTAGAATAAATTATAAAGGTTCCTTTATGAATACTTCTTCATGGAAAATTTGGAAGTGCACTCTTCTGGATGAGGGATTGCTTGCCACGTCTAACAAGAAGTCGTGAAGAATGAGGCACTTATGTCATGATGTGATTTATGATTAAACAGTCATGATGTTAATCGACATTTTGTATTTTCATCACTGAGAAAAGCAAAAAATAAGCAAGTTATAGCTTGGTTTTTCACTATTTTTTGCTTACATTTTTTTAAACGTAGTGAAATCGTTCATTATTTGACTGCCCAGGATTTCGTAAAATGGTTTTCATTCAAAATATTCACTTTCTTTTAAATTTTGGTTGTGACTATTAAATTCTTGCTTATAATAAATTTCAAAAGGCCTAAATTGCTTTCTAGAAATAAGATCTGCACATGAGCTTTGTACTTAAATTAAGGTGTCAATCTGAGAGTGTTACCAGAGTCTCTGATAATTCTGGTCAGAGTCACCTACAATTCTGATCTTGCCCTTTTTCAAGTAAGTTGTGTTGGGAAAGGTTAATTATAAAATAAGGCAGGCTGGAGGAGCAAATTCAGCATTTCAGCAAGAATATGTGTGCTGGTTTTTAGGGTTTGTTTTTTTTTTTTTAATTTTAATTTTAAATTTTTTGAAATTATTTTTTAAGTGCTTCATAATGAAATATTCATGCTTCATTTTATTTGACTTGTAATTTGGTCGCATGCTTCTGGAGGAGAAGATTGCCAGGCATGACTGAGCTGTTGGATCTTCCTCAGTGTTGGTCCATTTCTGTTTTACAGATCTAATTGCCTCCAGAGTCTCTCTGCTGAATACACTGAATACAAACATATTGTTTGCTTAAAATCCTGGAATGCAAATCAGACATAGGTCCCACTGACTCAATGGGATATCACCCCCAAGAGTTGTAGGACTGAACTAGCTGAACCTGTTGTGCTTCAGGGAAGAAAAAGCAGTATTAATGTCTTTCATATCAGAATTGCATAGAAAAATGTGATCAGTCTCCCAGTTAAGCAGCAGCAGCTCTTCAAGTTTTCACTCCAGTTTTACTTCTATTGCAGTTACACAGAAATCTCC
Organism: Oxylabes madagascariensis; assembly: GCA_013400675.1. Taxonomy (NCBI): domain Eukaryota; kingdom Metazoa; phylum Chordata; class Aves; order Passeriformes; family Timaliidae; genus Oxylabes; species Oxylabes madagascariensis. The sequence goes on along the minus strand of VYZR01011984.1, from coordinate 44,005 downwards.
ATGGATGGGGTGAGGTAAAGCTCTGTGAAGACTGAGATTGAGCAAGCTCTTTTAGGTTTCTCTCCACGTTTCCCAAATCCTTCACATAGACCTTTTCCTTTATCAGTTAGTTTTGGTTTGCCTCATCCCAAGGAAGCCAGGCTGGAGCCAGGGAAGGTATCAGGCTAAGCCAGGAGGTTTCTCTGGCTCGTGGGAAGCTGCAGAGTACCCTGAGTACTGCTCCAGGCTGTCCTGGCATGGACTGGGCGAGCTCAGGACCTGTCACACGGTGGGAGCTGCTCCTGGCTGGGCTGGCAGGCACGGGCCAGGCTCAGAGTGTAACACTCCTGAACGCAGAGGCACAACTCAGATGTCTCNGTGTAACACTCCTGAACGCAGAGGCACAACTCAGGTGTCTCACGTTGATCTGGAAATTAAAAAGTATGTAAGCATACTCTCTAATAAGCATGTAAGCATACTCTCTGAAATTAAAAAGTATGTAAGCATACTCTCTGATCAGTATGTAAGCAGAAAGGTCATATCCTGGCTTATTCCTTTCCACAAGTCTGCAGAAACAAAGTAAATTAACAAAAGGCACCTGAACTAAGTGGGAATGAGAACAGTCAAATTAACATCTTTGCTGATGCCAAATAGTTACAGATTCTCATTAGGTAAATTTTCCCCAAATTTGGCAAAAATATGACAATAATTTACAGTAAAAATCAGTGTTGCATTAACTATACTCTGATAGCAAAATCACTAAAGCCTCATTAAAATTCTTATGTAAAACTTCTAAAGTGTTCCTAACTACTTTCTGAAATAAGAGCACAAACTTGTCATTTAGATGATTGCTGAAAGGAATTTCTTTTAAATATAGTATACAGCAAGGGCCTGAAATGGATTCCTCAGTCAGAGTAGCTCTGATAAGGTACACTCTTATGTTGTGAGCAAAGGTGTTGTAGTAAATAAAATAATTTGAGAATCTTAATTTTGATGCTGTGGTAGTTGAGAGGATGCACAATGGTCTTTTTTATTTCTATGTGCTTTAAGGTCTAGCAATTTCCCTGAAGAATTAATTCAGTGTCAGGACTAATGCTGCAGTTACTATGTGTTACAAGAGGATGAGAAGAACTGCTGCTGCCCGTTGCCCTCAGTTTCAGAGGGTTTCTGTAGGTTATTTGGGCAAAGCAGAAAAAGCTTCGGCCTGACTGTATTAATTCAATTGTGGCTGAGAGCAGAGAAAAGTTAGCTGGGATCAGGTAGACACAGTAAAACCTTTGCTGGAAGAGGCAGGTCTTGGAGGACGATGCTTACGAGGTCTCATGTCTTGGAGAGGAGGAAGCTGGAAGCAGAAGTGCTTCTCCAGTTGTGGGGCAACTTGCTGCTACAGAGCTTCCATGCCAAAGTCAGTTTTTCAGAAGAGTGCACTTCGCAGACTTACTGCCATGGGTCACACTGAACAGAAACAATTGTGTCTCCTGAGGTAAAAGGGAACTTAAAGGATGTACTGGTGATGGGACCCTCTGTTATTAAATAAAATACTTTTATTCTGACTTCTCTTTTGGAATTCTGATGGCATCTCAGCAATTCTGGTGATTGGCTAACCTACACCTGGTTTAGACAATTGAGTCTAAGCACATATCTGTGAAAATAAATTTTAAGGCGTCTCCACATTCCTCTGAAATTTGGCTCAGCTGTGGCTTGCTTTTCCCCTTTTGGAAGAATGAAATAGGCATAAATATTTAAGCGTTATCAGGAATGTATGGTTTGGGAAATAAAGGGTGTAATCTTTGCTCTAAAAAAAACCCCAACTGCTTGAAATCAGTGAAATGAGAGGAGGAAAAAAAAAAAAAAAGAAACAAAAAACAAAAGGAATGTTGGGAAGAGTCCAAATCCACAAACCCCACAGACATTCCACATGAGCAAATGCCTTTTGTTTTTGATAGTGTTCTAAATTATATATTGGGGGTAGACATAGCATATTTTCCACATAAATGCAGATGATGGCTGCATGATAAAAAATAAATGTGTAAGTAGTGATGTTGTTGAGAGAAGATGATAAAGGTCTAGTGCCAGGTAACCAAAGAGAAATATTTTAAATGTGTAGATAATTGATGGGTCTCACTCCTTAGTCCTATATTTGTGCTATAGATACAATTAAGACGCTACTGACTAACTCTCACACATATTTCATGGGGGTTGTGATCCACCAGGACTCGTCTGTGTGCCTAACTTACACAAACAGTGGTGTTTACCTAACAGGATTTTTCACATGCCTGAGCTTACTGAGACGCTGTAATGTTAAAAGCAGGCACTCAATTTTCCCTCACATGCGCGATGAGGTGAATGGCACCGGGCAGAAACCAGCTATGTGTGTACCCCCTGAAATTCAGTGTAAGGGTAAGTCTCAGGCACAAGACACAGTCTAAAGCACGCACTTCACCATGCATGAGCGCATGTGCCATGTGTATGTTGTTTGGCAAAGAAAGAGGAAAACACATTATCTATTTTGACAGATATTAGATCATTCACACTATAAAGTTCAGGTCCGTTAGATAAAATTATCTGTAAAATGGGATCTCCTTCACTAGCTTTTTGTCATTAAGGAAAACTGTTACATTAACATCAAAGATAATATCAATCCCATTTTATTTATAATATACTTAATATACTAAGCTAAATTTGTAGCTTAGTAGCTATATTCTGCAAATAGTATTTATAATTAAAATGATAACTGCTAAAAGTTATTGTAGAAAAATTGATTGTAAGAGTTTATTGGGGGATTGAGGTTTTTTATTTTGAGGGGTAGAAAAAGAAAATTTGGTGTCTTTTGAGTTCTTCGGTGAGATCATACCAGAAATTTCTGCTAAAATAATTTACAAATGAGTAATAGAGTTACTTTATCATTTTGGTAATTACTAAAAATATAGAAATTGTATCTCTGTTACTTAGAATTAAGATAAGGAAAGGGTTGCCTGGGAACTTGAGAACTCATCCAGCTCCTCTCTTATCTGAAGGCTGGATCAGCTATACCTACGTACTTCCTGACAGATGTTTATCTGGCTCTTTTTAAAGATTTGAAGTAATGGAAATTCCATAGTGTTTGTAGCCAGGCAGTCCGTTCTGGTGCCTCTCTAATACCAGAAATGTTTTTTTCCCAGCTCTCTTACCTGAATGTGCCTTACTGCAGTTCAAGGTCATTCTGTAGACGAGGAAAAGAGATTTTTTTATTTGTAGCAGCAACTTCCATATATTTATTTAAAGAGTTATTATTATCCTTCCAAGTCTTTTGTAAGTTAAACATTATTCATTCTTCACTAAACATTTATCCCAGGATTAAACTGAAATCTAGAATCTGTAGTGTAGGAGATATAACTGCACTTACTGTGAGACTGATTTGGAGTACTTTAATTATAGCTCTTAATTATACCTGCCTATTCCAGCAGATAGCTGTGATGCCACCAGTGATTGTCATGCCAGAATGGGAAGAACAGAAGCTGTGTAGAATATCAAGAGCTTTTTACCTTTTGGTTTGTGGTTGTGACTGTAGAATTTTGTTAACATGGCATTTCTGTACTACTCTGCACCACTCCTCTGGATATTGCATTGCTGTTACACGTTTTTTGTATAATATTGAAACAAAGCAGAGACTATAAAACCAAACATATTATTGTATAAATTATATTAATTTGGGCAATTTTGTTGTAGAATCAATGTGAGATATGGGAATATTTTTTGTTGTTTAAATGTAAAATTAGAAGGAACATGTTAAGAGGTTGAACAGGATTCAATTAAAAGATTGCAGCAAACATTAAGAGTCATTTGTAATGAATTGCAAGCACAAGGCAGACTTTTCTAGCTCTTACTGGTCTTGATTTCATTTCTTTTAGTAATGTTGCAATTCCAAAAGCCGAAAAATTTCATTTTTCCTTTTTTTTAAAAATCCAGAGGAAATTGCAGCTTGAAGTTAGATGTTCTGAATTATTTTGAATGCCTCAAATTTGCATTTGTGTTTGGCTGCTTGATTGGTTTTGTTTTCTTTTTGTTTTCATCTGGAAATAAAAGGAGAATGATCCTAAAAAAAATATATATTATTGAAATGAGGGACTACAAATAGAGTATAAGATGGAAGCAGAAAGATCTCCAACAATGCAGTTTTGCAGAGTATCCCGAGAAGGGTTTTAACAATGGAGACTTGATCAGCTTGAAAATTCATTTATATGAAAAAAAACAAAACAAAACAAAACAAACAAAAAGAGTGGCAAAAAAACCCCTAGTGCTTGTTCCAAATGGGAAATGTGTGTGCAAGCAGATTTTTTTTTCTGCCAAATGCAGGGCTAGGGATAGCCATGAATGGAACAAAGGAGAAGGGAGAAGGGTGAAGGGGGCTGTCCATTCCATGCCCTGAAGGATGTGCTGTGCTCCAGCCCGAGTGCACCAAATCACTGTTAAATACAGCCACCCCTCCTGCCCGGACATCACCTGGAGCACCAGCTGGGTGTAGACTGTACATTAATACCTCTGATCATTTTTTAGATTCTCTGCAAATCAATCAGTGTTTAAAGCAGTCTTTTTCTAGGTGTGAGATGGATTTCTGTTAATTTAGTTCTAAGAGCAGTAGAGCCACAAGCAACTTCCTCATGTTCTCCTGCATTTGAGGTCAGCCTGTCGGAGTGGGCCGATGCACAATTCAGAGTTACTCATCAGTAAGGGCCAATAACTTATTACCCACCATCTCTGTGCTCTTATTCTTAATGTTTTAAAAGAAAACTTTTTTCCTTTTTTTTTTTTTTTCCCTTCTGCTTTCTTTCCCTGAAGGCACAGGCCAATAGCAAACAGACAACATCTACTTTAACTTCTAGTCTATGCAAGCTTTTGAAAACCTCATGAGCTTCACAGCTGTGGTATTCAGCTGCCTTTTATCTAATCCAGTGTCATTTTGTGGTATCTCAGTGACCATGACTGTTTGCAAACATATTTTTCTCTTTTCTGTGGGGGTGGCAGATTCCTCACATGTAGACCTGGATGCAAGTCATTCTCACACCATCAGGAACTTGGGGATCATTAGTTTAGGGTGGGAGTGGGACCGAACATCAACTCTGTACAGATATCGGATGTTGTGGATCATAGAGAAAGGAAACCCATTGATCTGAACGCTGTTAAGTGCCTGCTTGGACGTGTTCTTGAGATGCAGGAAGCCTATTGATCTCTGAACTCAATAGGTCAGCAATCCATTATTGTAGGTCAGAGGGACAGCCTTATATTTAGATTTGTGACGCTTTTACCCAATGCACTGGAATGTTTTTTCACGGTGAATTTTTAAATGATGATTCCAAAGAATCATCTCTTTTCAATCTTTCCTGTTTGTGGCCATTGTTCCTTGCCATTATGTTGGCAGATACACATATATAGAGAGATAGATGATGTCNTAAATATATATTTATATATATCTAAAAAATTCTGATGCAACTGGGTTTGTATAATTGAGCTTAGACCTAAATAGAGCAAATAAGTATGAGCCTGTAGATAAATAAAAGAGTAAAAGAACGTGTTGACCCAAACACCAGCAGAGCTGCTGCCTATTTTCTGCATTTTAGAAGTATAAGCTAAATAAATAAGCTAACATGATTGTGAAACATTTAAATTGAGTTACGTGGCAAAAATAATTTCTTCTTTGAAAACAAGAACACTGCTAGCAGAAATTCAAGTTGCCATTATTAAATTAATGCAATTTCAAGAATGTAATTAAAAATCTAAGTTTCAGTTATTGAATTATTGCAATTTTAGTGAAGTAATTAAAGTTAAAGCAGAAAATTACTGGTTTGGCATTGTATCAAGCTATAGTTTTAGATGGTATTATTCTAAACGTGGATAATAAGCAGATATTTAAATAAAGCACGTGCCAATAAAGTAAAAGACTTTCACAAGTAGAATTTTTTATGATGACTAATTAAAAAAACGCCACAGTATACAATCAGGATAATATAACCATGGAAGTTAAACCAACAACAAAAGCCCTTGGTATCGTAATGAATATAGAATTTACTGGTGCCATCTACTGTTGGCAAAATAGAGATGACAGAAAGATGTTAAAAGAGTGGTGAAAATGAGCGTGAGAAAAGAGAGGTCAAATAATTCCACTCCTTAATATCAAACTGAAAAAGACATGATGGAAGGGTCAGATTAGTTTTTCATGTTTATGAGTTCTTACCGAGGAAAAAAAAAGAAATAGAAATAAGTGAGACTGTATTCAAAAACGTGAGATTTTTTAATCTGTCAAACTCTATGATTGTTCACCTAGGAAAGCCAGAACCAGATATGTGCAATTCAACTATTTTGGGATTGGAGTTTGTCTTGATAGCTTTATTCTGTTTTTCTTTAGCTTTTAAATCTAATGGAGTCAGTCTTTCAGCTTGTACAAACAGGTGTTGTTTAATTAATGTTAGTGTTGAAATGCCATACTAAAACGTGACTGTGAGGAATGTTCTTCCCCCCTCACCCTGTTTTCCTGCTTGTCAGAAACAAATTTCATTCTTTGGCTTCTAAGTAAGTAGATAAATGTTGGAGTAGTTTGAAAAATTTCAGCAAAAATAGCGCAGAGATCAAAAGGATAACTGCAATAGAAATAATTCAAGTTTTCAGTAATAAAAACAACAGTAAAGAACGAGTCTCTCAACATAAGAAAACATGTTAGGAATTTAAGACATTCAATTGCTTGTGCTTTCCAAGTGAGCTTGAAGCAGTGACAGAGGCAAGCTCAAGATGACTGCTTGTGTGCAGAGAACTTGGAGCACTCTCCTGCTGGAGATTTAATGTCTCATTATGGGCTGGGCTGGGTGTTTTTTTGCCTTTTAAAAGTAAACCCTCTTTTCATTGAAATCAACATCAAAGGTCTTGACTACTTTAGCCAAGGTAGAGTTTCACCCATAAGTGACCCTGAAATAGAAATTTGTCCATCTCCTGGACAGAGCCATGCTCTGGATTGTAAACTGTTGTTCCCTTCCAGTGTACCTTTGGAACATGTGATATGACTCTTAATGTGACTAGGATTTCATTTAAAGTTCAAGGTCAAGTAGATGACCACTCTGTCAGTAGCCAGATTGAAATATTAATTTAGAGGTCAAATATTTTTCCATCATGTTGCTAGGAGCTTGCCTGTAAAACCCAACAGGACTTTAAACACCACTGATGAAAAAGAAATGCCACACAGAAACACACAGGTAATGCATTGGATCTGTTTTAGGAAAACCCTAATGACTTCATTTTATTTCAGGTGGAAAAAAAGCAAACAACCAAAAAGTGAACTGGCGCTCTCACAGTTCATACATGACTTAAATTCAGGACAGCTCCCCAGCAAAGCAGAATCCCAAGTGTGAACTGCTGCTCAAGCTCCTTTGGAGATTGTGGATGAGAATGAAGCAGCTCTGGTTGCTTATCTGGAAAGCTGTGTCTGGAGCTAAGAACCGCTGGGAGTTTCCTGTTCACTGGCTCCTGGGCCTGAGGGAGGATTTGAAATGCTCCAAACTGACTCCAGGCATATGCAATGAAGATGGTTAGAAACGATACCGATGAGCTGCGGGTACCAGTGTCCTTCACTGGTTATAGAAAGTGACTGATGAAAACTTCTCACATAAAGGGATTGAAGCCAGTGTTTCAGACTCAGAGCTGTGGCCTACCTTCTTAGGGTGAGGAGCATCATTCTCCTGTTTCTCCAGCTGTCTGCTGGCCGTGCCTGTGGTGCGGCCTAGGGAATGAGGTCAGGGCATTTGGGTCAGCACAGAGACACCTTTCCTGACCTCCCCAGACTGCTCATGCAATTGATGTTGTGCAGCCATTTGGTTACCAGCACTGCCACTTCCCTGGACAGGGAGTAAAGCGCCCGCACTGCCGCTGCCATCCAGCCACGTCCAGCTGGTCTGGTGTTGTCTCATTGCCTGGTGTCACGGTGTTGGTTGGTGACGCAGCAAGCTGTGCTTGCCCACCAGAAGGAGCTTGGGTGTGTGTAGATGTTGGTACACTTGCAATAATACCCTCACAGGTACTTTTAATGTACCCAGTGCAGAGTTGATCCTCTCCTGGCTGAAATGCCAGACAGGGGTTTGCCCGCTTCCCAGTGGTACCACTGGATGCATCACTGGAGGACAGGATGGAGGGGATTTAGGCAGAAGGGTTCCTGCACATAGAGAGAGAAGGAAATTGGAGGCTTGACAACACTTACAGACAAGGAAGTCCAGAATCGCTCTTTATACATAGAAAACAGTGAGATTCATGGTTCCTGTGATTCACCTTGAGTGATTTTTGCAACTTTGCTTCATTTCATGCAGAAACAAACCACACATGGAGTGAATCAAACTGGAAGGTAGGAAAAGAAGGGACTGCCCTTTGTTTGAAAAATTTCAGTGCTGCTGTGAAGGACTGGATTATAGCAATGCCACTGAACTCCTATATTGTTTTAATCAATTTGTTTACATGTTAATTTTCACAGAAAATGGAAGTTGGGATTGCAGTTACTGGCATGCTGAACACTCAGAACTGGCAGAGAAGTTGAATGCTTTGGATATGTAAAGCCCGAGTAATATGAAGAGTTCTAGAAAATAACAGATTGTATTCCTCTCTAACTGGGCATCAAATCACTAAATATGTGCTGATTTTTTCTGTTTTGAAGTTCTTAATCTTAAAATTTCATATAATATAATTCTCTTCCTAGAATGAGTCTGATGAAAAGGAAGTAATATTTCTGATGTTTGAGATCATATCACAGAATACTAGAAAAATTTCACAAGCAAATTAATTTCTTCTGTTTGCAGAGCATGTTTGAATGGGGCATGGTAAACTAAAGCATATGGTCACACAGTGAACACTGAGGAGAAAGCCAGATTTTAAGTGTCTGTTCATTGAATGAATTTTGCCATCCATCTTTTTCTTGCAGAAGAGTTTGGATAACGTCATGCAGATAAGAATGATGTCATATTGCAGACACATGGGAGGCTATCCCTTTAAGTATGACTTTCTTTTGAATGTTTATGAAGTTGCTTACAGCAACTTCAGTTTTTTAATATATCCTGGCCTTTTGCTTTTACAGCCCCTACCCATTTAGTTTGTATATGTTCTATGTTGCAGCTCCTTTGCAAACACTGTTCTCTGTTAAACTGCTGACTCAAGAACGAATCAATACATATCAATGTATGTAGACTGAAATTGCATCTTAAAATGACTCAAGGCAAGCCTAGGGAAAAAATTAAAAATCTTACACTAAATATATTTTCCTTGCCCAGATAATTGATGATAAGATATATTTTAAATCTGTGCCAGAAGTACAAATCACTGCATAGATGTCTCTCTACTGTGAAATTGCTCAGCCCATCCAAGGTCTCCACTACTTAAAATATTGAGTATTAAATATATTTTCACCTGTGTGTAAAATCTGAATAACAGCATTGTACCTTCTTGTTACTTTTCAAGGTTTTTCCACAGATTGATTAATTCCAGTCTAGGACTTTGGTATTGCAGATAGAAAAACTGGATTAATCTTTTTGCAGCACATGCTTTAGTTTTAGTATATGTTGCAACAAAAGCTTTTCTGTGCTGTATGTGTATGGTTTTTTTGAACATTTCTAGCATTAGCTATTGTTCAATTTTTGTTAGTGTTAGATTAATGCTGCAGCACTGCTGTAAAGCTGTGGTGGTGCAAAGGCACAGCACTGATCTGTGTGCATGGGTGGGAACAGGCTTCCTCTTTGGTTGCTTTTTTGGTGTGTACCAGTTTATTTGTATTTTGGGGGGGGGGTTATTTGATTATGATTTTTTTTCTTTTCTGGGGTGGGTTTTGTTTTGTTTCATTTTGGCTTTGTGTGTTAATGCTTTAGGATTAGTCAATCTATTGTCTGCTGCAGAAGTACTTGTTTGTCCTTGAGGAGATGAGAGGTATTTTCAGAAGCATATTGTACAGACTCTGAATAAGTGATTTGTGCCAATGTCTTC
>VYZR01011984.1:2542-13538 GCA_013400675.1 Oxylabes madagascariensis | reverse complement strand
CTCTTTGGTTCTAAACTAAAGCATTGATTATTTTGGTCATTTGTTGAGTTGGAAGCCTTCTTGGATGAGACCCAGAATGATACTTGTACTTTGGAAAAGTGATCCTAATAGCCATAACCAAAATTTTCCTCAGTAAATGTGATAAATATTTATTTTTCCTTTCAAGCGTAAACATTAAGAACATTAGTACTGTTACTGTTACAATGAAGGTGAAATTGTAAGGAAATTGTATGTCTTCTAATGAGATCTCCTTGTTAAAATATCATGGTGTACTGAAAACATTTTATGAGCTTTTGCCAAGAAATTTATGATGGTCACTTGGTGGCAGATTTGAGCAGGTGTCTTTTTCAGTGGTTAGAATTAAATAAAAACATGTCATTCTTAATTCTGAACTGTCCATATTTAAAGAGTAATTTCATTTCATACACTGGAGTTGATAATGCAGCAAAAATCCTCTTTTGATAATTCTCCTAGAATCATTACTATAAAGAATAGGCAAATTTCCCTCTCCTTCTCCCTCTGCTTTTCCCTTTCCTTTTCCTTCTCTGATCCAGCAAGATGTATTTGCTTGGCCATCACAGAGAATATTTTCCAGGTTTAAAAACATAATTTTCTATCAGAAGTTTTCATTACATTGAATTGGAGACCTGGTGTGCCTGTGATCTGTGATAAGAGACACTAAGGAAAAACACCAGGTAGGCATAACTCCTCTGTAATTGAGGAAAGCAGAGTGAAATAATGGTTATAAAAGTTGTACCAGAAGATTAATTTCCAGGGGTGCTTATTATTAATAGAAGAATGTGGCAGTTATTGTTATGATGGAAAGCTGCCATCCATTTTAATGGATTTGCACAAATTATTAAAGAGCATAGGAAAAAAAGCAAGTAGTTTACAGTTGGGGTTGGGTAGATGTTTTAGTCTGTTATTTTGTGAAGCTTTGACTGCTGACAGACTTCCAAGCAGAAAGAATGTGGATTTGCCAACATGATTTGCACGAGAAAAAAAAAAGTTTGTTTCCTCAGAGAAAAAAACCTTCAGAGGTTTTCTGATAATTTGCCCTTTTTTGGTGCTAAACTGTTAATTAGCATTAGAGACTCATTTCCATTCATCTCCCCAGGGGAAGTGAGACTTTTGCAGTCATAGGATCTCTGAATGCAGGTAGTGGGATGCAGATGATAATTTCAAAATCAATTGTCCAATTTAAGCCGGGTTTGACAGAAAAATGAAATTCCAGTGATGATGGTACTGAAGGCTTTGGAAAAGGGAGAGCCAGATGTAGTTCAGTTTGAGTACAGAAATATTAGACACCAGAGAATTCACATGGGAAGGAGCTGGTGGAAAGGGTGGATTGGTGCATTTACCAATACTTTTCTTATTCTGTTTCTTGTAAATAAAAGGTTGTCAAATGCAGATAAGAACAACCTCATTAGCTTTTCTTTTGTTCCTGTGTCTGATCTAGTTCTAGGAGGATTCACACTGGCACAGGGAGCAAGTAAAAGAGCTGCATGCAGCATCATGTTCTGCTTAGCTTCTTTCAGAACATAACTTTATTTCTAATATTGCTTCTGATGTTTGTAAATATCACTCCTATTGTTTGTAGATTTTCTGAGGAAAATAATAGAGGCTCATTTTTCAGAATGCTTATTTGACTTAAGGCTCATGTGATAAAGTCAAGCCAAGAAACACCTTTTGCCTTTATATTGTCCCTAAAAGTTTTCAAAAAGGTGTGTCCTTTTTAAAGTTTCTTGGGAGTCTTGCTCCAGCCTGAGAGTAGGTTGATTCCACAGTATGCACTGCCTCATCTTCCATGCCTCTCAGTTTCTGCAGCAGGGAAGACAGGCAAACTTCAGGCAAATCCCACCTAAGGAACATTTGAGGATTTCACAGCTTTGAAGCAGTCAATGAGTGCTGTCCCTTGGGTTGACCTTCATCAGAAGAAGGAAGATTATCTCTTTACCAGTATTTATCCAAATTCAAATGTCTTCTATAGAGGTTTACAGATGTATGAAGCCATTTCTTTTACTTTTTCCAACTACTCCCATATTCACGTCTGTTCCTCCCTTAATTGCATTGGATGCAGAAATTTCTCCTAATAGAATGAGCACCACATTTTTCAGTGTCACAGCAGTCCCATCCATCAAGAACTTTATCCGTCATCTAATCGTATTAACCTTGAGTGATTTCACTAGGTCAGCAGAACACAGAAAGAAAAAAGGCTTTACCAGTTCTGTCTCTATACTTTAAATGTAGAAACTGCTCATATGTGTAGGCAAATAAGCCCAGAGCCTATCATGTGGGAAATCAGTCATTAGACTGTTACTCCATTGCTGGGGACAACAAAAAAAAAATATCAGATCCTTCTGGGACTCCTTTTGACCTCTTCCTAGAAAATACTTTCAGAAGCCTTCTCAGTATTTGTGCTAATCATATGGAAGATACTAAACAAGGAAATTTATATATTTCCTTGATAAAATCCAAGGCTAGTTAAGTCTTTGCAGAAAATAGCAGAGTCCCCACTAGCTTCTCTTTCACTATGAGCTCCAGTATCATCTAAGAAATTTAGAAGAAAAGGTCATGAAAGTTTTTGGACGTAAGATGATTCAGTGACTTTTCATTGCATAAAAGACAGAAATGTGTTTTTTGGGCACAGATTTAGAGGAAAATAATTTATTAAGAATTTTTTTGGGGCAGGGACTGGTGCTATATTTCTTATGATCCCAGAAATATGTTGCCTGATGATATAGGTCATCTCAGTCTGCATTGACACAAAATAATCATTGAAAAGAATTCTATTCCTTTGTGAAAACATGCCCTAGATTTTGCTGAACACTTTGTATTTTTTGAAGAGTCTGTTTTAAAAGCCCAGACAAACCATTATCAGGACTTACAGAGCCTTAGAATCTCTATTTAAAGACTTTAGTTCCTAATTTGACCCAGCTTTGATGTAATTATGTCTGGAAAGATGTTACATACTAAGTCCCTTGCTTCATTGAACATGAGCAACAGTTTCCACTGTTCCAATTACAGCAAACAGGTCTAATTCAGTGGCAGTTTGAAAATCCATCAAGAGAGGTGCAAGATGTGATTATCACACAATACTGTAGCATACAGAAAGAAGCAAATGAAAAATTCCGTTCACGTACACATGGGTCACCGCTCAGGACCATTTAATCCTGGGGTTATAGCAGGAAAACGTTTTCCTGTCTGGCATGCTATAATTTCTGCTGCTTGTTAAATACAATGGACAAGGATAATGGTAAAAATTCAGGTCTTTTGTAAGTGCTTTTAAGTAATCTGTAGCAGTAGTTGTCTATGTTTATTTTAGACATCATAAACGCTTATGGTGAGGTATTTTGCAATATAACCCTCTGTATCTTCTATCTTTTTCTTTGCTGGAGAAGGTGAGCTTTACACAAAATGTCTTTCATTTTTTATTTGCAGCTAGTGTTAAGAAATTAGAAACTGGTATTTGCCTTTTGAATAAAGGCATTGAAATGAATAAATAATTTAATTAAAAATGGAGAATTATCTAAGCATAAAATTTGTTTAGAAATTTGTCTTCACAGTGCCACTGTGTATGTATTTCTTTTCTGCATGATAGTTGATTAATCTGTTTTGACAGCAACTTAATTTTGCTAGCTAAGATATAGGGCTGAGCATCTATTAGCAAGTATTTCTAGTGAGGCACTTGCCTGGGGCTAGTTTCTTATTTAAATGAAGAATCTTCTAAAGCACATCAGCTAAGTAAATGTACCTGGGTGTGTTTGAAATACTATGCATGTCTCTGTTACTAACCAGAGAACAACATAAAAAGGAGACTGAAAATCAGTGTGTGAAAACCAGTGTTAAGATGAGGTTCTTCTCTTCTTCTTTTGAAGAGGAACTAATTAGGTCCTTCCTCTTACTTTTATTATATATTTTCTTCTTCTAGGATGCTCTTATTTTAGCTATCCCCATATGTATTAAAAATTTGACTATTTGTAATGTACTATGATTTTAAAAGTGGCAACATTTGTGCTACCTTGGATGATCAGAGATGGACTGTTGAGGAATCCTAGAATTTGAAGGAGACAGGAACCAGCAGCTTCTCCTGTCCATATCCTTATCTCAAGCAGGGAAATTAAGTGTAAAGGCTGAAGTAGCACTCAAGGGTGCAAATATAACAGGAGTGAAGGGTGCAGCAGCCAAGGGACAGCGCTGTGTCACACCCATTGCACCCACAGGAGCCCAAGGACAGCGCTGTGTCACACCCATTGCACCCACAGGAGCCCAAGGACAGGGCTGTGTCACACCCATTGCACCCACAGGAGCACAGGGACAGCGCTGTGTCACACCCATTGCACCCACAGGAGCACAGGGACAGCCCTGTGTCACACCCATTGCACCCACAGGAGCCCAAGGACAGCGCTGTGTCACACCCATTGCACCCACAGCAGGAGCACAGGGACAGCGCTGTGTCACACCCATTGCACCCACAGCAGCTGCCTCTTGCACCCAGCCAGGGCCACCCAAGCTTCTCTCAGAAACAATCTGTGCAGATACAACTATGGCTGCTTAAATAAGAAGAGTTGCTCCATGTGCCAGGGAGAGATTAAATTATTTTGTATACAGGTGATGTTCTAGTCTGCCGCTGTTGAAGGCATTTTTAATACCTTTTTGGTGCTCAGATGAAGCCAGTAATGTGTTGATCCCATTCTGGGGAAAAACCACCCACAAGCAAACCAATCAACCAAACAAAAATACCCAAACAATAAAAACAACAACAACAAAACCAAAAAACAAAACCACCAAACAAAACTTGAAAAAGGTACAATGTTTTTTGCTTGTCTACCGTATTAAATTCTCAGGTAGCTATGACGACTGAGACAAGAGAAGATCTGGTGGGTTAAGGAATAATTTTGAACATCTGAGTGGGGAGAAAAATGCATGATGCCTCTAAAATTCCTTTTTATATGGGATTTATCACAAAAAATATTTAAAGAAAGAAACATCTATTTGAAGAAACATGAGTTGTATTTGGGTCTAGAAAAAAATAATATGTGGAAAGATGGCATGGGTGAGGGGAAATAACTTCTGATCATAATTTACCTGCTAGAAGTAAAAAGATAACAATTTCTTAAAAAAAGAAGTCTTTGGAAGCTGGCCTCTAAGCTTATTTTTGACCTTTCTTTTTTATCTTTATTTTCTAACAGAAAAGAGTTAAAGAGCCATCTTATTTCCTACTGAAATATTTTATTTCCTTTGAATTTGCTTTCTGTCTTAAAATGACTACTCCTCATCCTGACCTCGTGGTATTTAAATAAAATGGAACAAAATGTGTATATTATCTGAACAGAAGCCACAAGAAAGGACAGCCATAAGGAGAAGCACATTTGTGTAAAATTGTTTGAGCTGTGATGTTCTTTTGCACTGCATAACCAAATGCAAATATTGCGTTGAATGAAAAATGCTAAAGGGAGCCACAAAGACTGCAGAATAACTGGAAAAAAAAAAAAAGTAAGGACATGTGAAGTAAGAACAACAAAAAAAGAATCAAAAAGGTGGATTCTGGCAGGGCATATGTGACACCAATGATTCAAAAATACAGAATGGAGCAGTGTGTGCAGAGGAGGACAAGAAAAGTGAAAGTAATAGAGATTTAAAGCAACAGAAGAAAAAGTGAAATAAAAGAGCAAAAGAAGATGAAAAAAAATTACAAGATTTGAAATAAGATGAAATTGAGTTCTAAGTGACTAAATGGTGAATTAAAGCAATAAGCAATTATAATCCAGAGTTGGGGTAAAATGCTTTCCTTAGCAGTTGATTCTCTATAAACTTTGAATGTTGCATGCAAATTTTCTCAAGTACCTTGTTAATCTGGTGGCGCTAATATTATTTAATCTTGTAAAAATTGCTACTTTCAGGGAACACTTACCACAAAAGTAATTTACTGGACAACTCCAGCAATTCTGAGTTTTAATAAATAAAAAGCTACAAGCAATTAATGGAACTGCTCTGTTAAGTACTTGCTAGTAAAAATCCTTCTTAAAATACTGTTTCTAAGATTATGCCCCCTGTAGTTTTTTAAATATCCAAGTGGTGGAGTTCCCACAACTCCCCTCAAGCAATTATTTCATAGTTTAAGAAAGCTGTGAAGATAACTTCTGAGCTCAGCTTTGGTCTTTGTCTTTTACTCAGTTAATTGCACAGACACGGGCTAATGAGAAACAACTCATTCAGTATTAGCTTTTGTCCCTTGGAAAACTGTTCCCAAGTCCCTTCAGAAGCTTTTGTTTAGCTAAATTACAGATATATTTGAAACTACTTTCTTAGCTCTTTCTTTCATTTCCCAGGTCATCCTGTAGCTCTCCTGTGGTTCTTTTCTGGACTCTGCAGTTTTTCCTTCCTTCCCCTTCACTCTGCAAAATTGAGTCTAGATCTTATGAGCATGCTGTGGGGCGTTACAATTACTGTAGTATCTTTATCTGCATTGTTTCTAACATTTAACGTGAAAGTCAGAATTAAGTAGAAATTATCAAAGTTTGATCAGATCTGGGGGTTTGGCAGGGGGTGGGGAGTGTTTGTCAGTGAGGTGTTGGATAGTTTTGGGGTTTTTTTCTTTTTTCTCTTTTTTTTTTTTCTTAATCTCTGGCACAATGGAAGGGGCACATTTCCCCCACCTCCACCCTGAAGAAAACCCAAACAAAGCGCTTTATGGCAGCACTGCTGAAATTGAGGACACAGCCCCCAGATTTGTTACCACAGGCTTGTAGCCAGGGAAAAGCTGGAGGGCTCTCACAGCAAGCCCTGTGCTGCTCCAGTGCTTCCTTCAGCATGGATGTGAAACAAAAATTGCCACCTGCCAATGGATTCTTTCAGCATCCACGTGTGGAATATGCTTGGAAGTGGTGCCAGCGAGCCCCGAGGCTGGGTGTGCCCAGGCCTGGCAGGCTGTGGGGGGACAGGGGACGTGTGGGTCCCAGAGCCTCCCCCAGGACCTGGCCGCTCCTCAGACCTCTGCTTCCAGGCTAGAGCACGTGGTCAGTGAGGAGGGCCTAAGGAGGCAGGAATGAGGCAGAAGGCAAGCTTGATCTGTCAGTCAAGAGCTTGACTGCCTAAATGAGTATTTTAACTTTTGGTTTTTATAGACTGCAACTGATCCGGTTAAAGGTCTGAGATCCCCTGCATGCCCTGAGCTGGATGTGGTTTGCTATGCCGAACTGTTACTATTTAATTACAGGCATGTTCAGCGTGTGTGTCTAAGTAAGATGTTGCTTTCATGGAAAAGTAGTTGGCAGGTACTTGAAGATACCACAAATAAACAGAGATTGTTGGAAGGCAAACCTCATTTGTGGACGGCTATTAAATATCCCAATAAGACAATGGTGCAGTAGTAGTAAGCCAGAGGTACTGCAGGCCTACAATTAATTTTTTCACCAGGGTTTTTGAATTTTGTCGAGTTCTGCTCTGGACAGAGCATGGTTTTCCATGGGGATTTTGAATTTGGTTAGTTATGACCATGCAAGTCTCTAATTCCAGTTCCACATCTCCAGTATTGCAGTTGCAGAAACACTTCTTGTTCTTTCAGTGCAAGTTCTGCTCCAATCTTGCTGTGTTCTAAACAAAAACTTAATTACCTCGTCCATTCAACAAAGAACACAACTAAGTAATTTTTACCTGAGTAACCTGATTTTGGTTGTACTAAACCCAGACCTGAGTTCTGTCCACACCCTCAGCAGTGCCTGCCACAGATGTTTAAAAAGGCCTTTAAGACAGGATCGTCTGGTTGTGAGACTTCTCTAGAATACTTTGGTGGCTTCCAGCACTTCATAATCACAGATTTCATAAAGTTTAGGAGAGGACTTGCTATTCAGTAGTTGTCAATGAATTTTTCTTCCATAAAGTTGTCCAGCCATTTTGTGAACTGAGATAAACATTGTAAATCCTTTGGGAAGTAATATCATAACATCTTTATAGTGAGATATTTCTCTATATATCTTTTGTTCCAACCTGCTATATGGTGCCATTTTTTGATGCCCCCTAATCGTTGTTTAACAAGGCAGTGAACAAATATTACCTATTCATTCATCATTCCAGATTTCTTAGATTTCTTTCCTGTCCCACTCCAATTTTATCTTTTCCAGGTTCAAAAGTCCCATTGCATACAGTCTACGTCCTCTGCTGTGATATTTCCTATTTTGCTTTATTTCAGTTTGGGTTACTGTGCCTAATGGACTTTGCATTCATTCCATCACTACTTTGTAACACTCGATATGGTCAATGAGTTTCTTTCTCTGAAAGCCTAACCTTGAGATATCATTCCTTTGTGGTGATAACTATTTCAGACCCAGCCACAGCATACAGATTGTTTCCTTACACATATCACTTCATTTTAATTTATATTTCATTTTGTCTTTCTTTCCACTCAGTGCCTTGAAGCTCTTCTGCTGCGTATCGAGTTGGCCTTTGTCTTTACTCCATGGAATAGTTTATATTATCCCTCACATTTGCTGCTGCACTGTTCATTCCCTCATCCAGACAGAACCTGCCCCTTTCCTATTTTTTTTTCCTTTCTTTTTTGCCGTTCTGTCTTCAAATATGCAAGAGAAAATAAAATTGAGATCTCTCTCAGTCTTGAAGAGGTTTCCTAAAGCTTTGTGCAAATTTGACTCAAGCCTGTGGGTAAACCTTTACAGCTCTAAAAATAACAGCTTTACCTTCTCCTATCACTGACAGGCTATTCCACCTGCCCAGCTAAGATAAACTCTCTGCCTGAAGGAGGCACAGCAAGGACAAGAGCAGATACTGCAGAGGCGTTTAGCAGAAGAGGTATTCACATCAGAAAGCACAGAAGAGGCAGATGCCACAAACTTACAGGCAGAGGTAGAGAGGACTGGGGAGACAGCAGCCAGGATGACAGTAGAGCAGTCAGATGTGCTTTTTCCTCCAGCTTTTGCTGAGCCGACAGTGATCTCAGTTTTGACAATGTGTCCTTGCAAGGTTTTCTTGCAGCTCAGAGGCCCTGGAATGTTGCTAAACTGTGGTGGTGGTAGTCATGCTCCAAGGAATAGCAAGTGTTTCTAACGAGCTACTTCCTATGAACTGATAGTTTATAGATCAGTGTCTGTAAATTCATTACCCAGTCCTTGATTCTTTTTGGGGAAATTATTAAGACTGTGGAAAACAATTTCAGTTTGACCATTTGAAACCATTTAAAAGATGTGATTAATGCAGTCACTTTACCTTTTATGTCATGATGTTTGCTCTTTTTTTCCCACTTCCAGACTCTAGGTACAGCTCATTAAGCACACCTGTGTCCATATAACTATGACATATTTTGTCATTCAAGATGCATCCCTCTGGTATTAAACTAGTGCTCATGCCCTACAGGGTTTGTTTTCTTTATTGACAAAATAGCCACAAATGTGCTTTTTAAAGAAATATTACAAGGAGCTCTGCTGTTTCCAGCTTGCTCATCAAATGGACATTGTGTACTGTGAGGAATGAAAGCGATCAAATTCACTGGAGTCAGAAATTTTCATATGCCCGTTTCCCATTCACAAAGAGCAATAATTTCTTGTCCAGATATTATTTGTGTAATTTAGTCTTCTAAAGGACCAGCAGAAATGCTGTTTCTACTGAAGGTAAAATAACCATTTAAAGCAATGTTTGGCCTAACAGTGAATGTACTGATTAAGCATTTGATTGTTCACTTTCAGGGTCAATTGAAGAAACACCATAGAAATATCATAGAATGATTTGGGTTGGAAGGGACCATAAAAATTATCCAGTACCAAACCCCCTTCCACGGGGAGTTAAAGTCCTTTTGCTTCCTGAAATAACCATTAATATATAATTTGCTTTAATTGCTGTTATTAATTAGGTAGCCTGTGCTTATCTGTACAGTTTTGAATAGCTTAGGCTGTATTTGGCTAGATAAAAACATTATTTCTAAGTAGGTAAAAACCCCTATGCCTTTATCCCAAAGGAAGCCAAACACTGTATGAACTTGGAATATGCACAGTGTAGTGGTTTGACTTAGCTGGCAACTTAAATAGGATCTGTCATCAAATACAGCAGCTGTCCTTTATATACTATTGACAGTATTGATATAGTGGGAAAACAATGTAGAACAATTTACTTTTCCATTCAAAGTCTATTCTTTGTGGGTTGGTTTGTGGGTTGGTTTTTTGCTTTCTTTGTTTTGGTTTTTGTTTGTTTGTTTTCCCTAAGACACCCGAAGCAATTCAATCTGAAAAAGAATGCTAGTAAATTTAAGTAAAAGAAAATTACCAGGCTGTAATTTTGGTGGATGCATCCCATAATTTTTGTCGCAAAGCCTATGAGTCCAGCAGGTTACGATCTTTCCTTGCTCAGACTATTCTGATAATCTCTCTCTGTCATATCCAGGAGGTTCAGTTTAAAATTGTTGCTTTCTTCTATTAGAATCTGGACAATCCGAATTCCCCAAATGCTGACAGTGGCTTTTTTACTGTTGCCAATAATCCTAGATACATGAAAAATCGGAATTTTATTACAAGATTGAATACACAAGTTAATAATCTACAAAAACTACAGCAAAGCTTGTAAAATAAAAACTGTTAATTAATCCTACGTGCCTGAACAGATGAAGGAGAATTTGAGCTTCTTAACCAGGGCAGTAGTTTACCATCCACAGTGGGCTATTTAAGAACATTTGCTTGATGTTATTGTAGATTTTCCAGTGTTCATTCTTCCAAATTATTTGTCTTACACAATAATGCCTTTAAAATTAGTAAATTTGACTGTACTAAATATATCTTCAGTTTTTAAGGATCAAAATCGTGCCCTGTTTGCATCTGTCTTCTAAAACCAGAAGAGAACAAATTCCCAGTTTTCATAACAAAGCCTCTTAACTTGTGTCTGGCAGGACTGCTGGCAGCAGCCCAAGGTGTTCCTAGAACACGCTGTTAAGGCTTTGCACCAGGTGACAGCCAGTAAAGGTACCAAAGCCTACAGGTAGCATTTAGCTCCCAGC
>VYZR01011980.1:0-30926 GCA_013400675.1 Oxylabes madagascariensis | reverse complement strand
CCTTGATCTCAGACACATTTGTATGTTTAAAATCCACTTTTAATTAAGACAGATTATTTAATCAGCGATAGTTAAAAGTATTTTATAAATGCAGACATTGCACCAAAATCTGAAAACCTGTACATTTTTTGATGTCATGAGGACACAGGACATGACCCTAAAATGTTCTCCCAGTCCAAATGTGTATTTTGTTCAAAGCCAGTCTGCAGGTTTCTGAAACAGAGACCTGTTGGGCTGGTTTCTGGTACATTAGACACCTCTTTCATTGGATCTAGGCTTCGTTACTAGAGATATTCTGCTCTGGAGAGCCTCCACAGGCATGGATAGCTGTCTGAGACTGAGCAAAAGACAGCATCTGGAGCTATAAAGATCTACTTCAAATCTTGGAAAGAGAGTTATGGTTTATTACCTACAGATTTTTTTGGCCTTTGGACATTATTGGAGCATTCTCCACCTGCACTAAATATATCAGCTGTGTCTGAGATCAAGGCTGGATTGCTTTGTTCAATCACAGAATGAACAACGACACAACCAGCAGTATCCACAACAAAGGTATCACATCACATAATCTGCTTGCAAATACTATGATCATGGAAGTGAGAGGGGTACTTCTCTCTATCATCAGCTTACAAACCAAATTACAAAATCATAAATGAATACCCACTAGCACACAGAGTTAAGAGAGAATATTGGTTTGAATTTACCCCCAAGAAGCAATTCCATCCCAATCTCCTCTTACAGTTTTCCTCAGGTGTGGCAAATTGGCTGTGATCCACAAGAGCCAAATGCAAAGCTGAGAATTTAACCAACCCTCTCACCTAAAAATGAAAATATTTTTACTTAAAGTCAAGTCTGGACTGAGTGCAAAAGGTGGAAGCTTTCATACCTCATTTCCAATGCAATGAGGCTTATAAATCCATCTTTAGCATGGCAAGAAAAGAGGGGGAAAAAAGGAGGAAAAAATACTGTTCATTAAGCTAAGGTCAAAGAAATACAGCATTAATAAAGAAAAAGAAAACATTTTTGATCTGCACCTGAACAAAAGAAGACAACTAGGCTGTTACATTACATTACATCACAACTCAATGACTTGAGTGCATTGACTTATCTGGTTTCATTTCATTCATTTCCTAGAGGAGAGCTGTTCTGTTTGGTGGGCAGTCGCTGCAATTGCCAACATCAGGAGCCTTGAGTGGATGGAAAGTCAACGCTTCATCTCAGAGATGGTCCTTTTCATGAAATTTGAAGGACACAGATAGGGTATTTCAAGTAAATTTTTACGTTTATTTATTCTACAGATGTAATCAATATTTGTAGCTTCTGAAACTTTTCATGAATATTAAATCACTGTGAGAAAAGGACTGTTTATCTAAAAACTATATACGAAAATTAAGAGAACCACTGATGCGTTATTGGAACAAGATTACATGTCCATAATGTGGAAGCAATGGTTGTGCTGAAATAAAATAATTCTAATTGGCTTAAAGGCTTTCAGAATGAATGGCAAATTGATAATAAGCAATTTCACTTTGATAGCATTACAATGCCAGGGATTCTTCCAAATCAATTCCTATTTCCTCCACAAAAGAGGTCTGCAAATAGTAATTGCAGAAAACACATCTTTACTGTCAGAACAGATCAGCTTTTGTCTCTGAAATTGGATCAGCTCACCTTCTTCAACTGCTCTTCTCCACTGAACTCTGCAAGTGTTGAACAGCTCCACAGTGGGAAGAGACAGTGGGGAAGAGACACCAGGACTGAGGGGCTGTGCGCACCAAGTGCCCAAAATGTTATCTGGAATCCTGACGTGTTAAAGGACAATGCTGACTGAACTGGGCATTTTAGACAGGCCTGGAAAATAAACCAGAATTAAACCAACTTCGATCTGTGGAGGTCAAAAGCTTAAGAGAAAAAGTTACCCTTCAGCATGACTCTTCAAGAAGTAAGACTGTACAATATCAGTCTCAGTCTGTCAGGCATCTTATTCCTCTGCACACTACATTTATTAAGACTGAAGTTTTCCAGGAGTGAATCATTTAAAAGCTCTGACGCAGCCCTGCATGCACTAACACAAACCATGTGATACCACCCGCTCTGTCCGTGGGCGGTGGCGGCAGCGGAGCATTTGTGACTTCAGAAGCTGTGACATGTCAGAGAGGAGGCAACACCACAAAGTCCTGTCATGTAAAAAGGCAAGATTAGCAGCTAAACAAGAGAAAAAGTAAATGACAAAAGGCATCAAGAAGGAGAGAATAACCAATTGTAAGCACCAAGGAGGAAAAAGCACAGCCAGAATGTTTCTGGTGACTACACGGGCACATGAATATTTTGAAGATTGTGTCAAGAGTCCTCCCACATTTGCTAAAAATCTACAACAGTTATTTTTCCCATATCCCTCCCTGCATTTGCAAGAAATCAAAATGCTTACAATGATGTACTTTCCAGTCTTCCAAATCCCCAGGGGTTTGCATGATCCAAGATCATGGCAAGTTCAATGTACAAAATAGGAAATGGAGAGATGTCATTGTTTCGTTACCCCTAGAAGATAAGGCTCAGTGAGGTTCTCAGGGCACAAAATGACTGCACCAGCTGCTGCCTTGAAAGGGTGCTGGCTTTCCAGAAAGAGGAAATACTGATTGCACATAATGCACAGGGATTTTGACTGAAAGAGAGGATGGGAACAAAGCTTTAGGAACATACTGTGATATGGCTGTTAATGTGAACCTCCCATGTCCAACCCTGGCACTGAATGTTTCATGGCACTGTGGGAGCTGATCTATCCCACCTAGACAATTAGGGGTTTCTTCTCATCACCAGTTATGCAGCTTGGCCATGACTGAAGTTCTCCCCAGATACTCCTTACACACGGTTCTCTGTTTACAGCACTTAGAAAAAGACTAATTGCACCTATAATCCTCTGAATTCTTACTTCTTAGAGATTTCCATAAAGCTGGTGGCAAAGGAAGTTTCCATTAACTTGGACTTCATGAATGACTCAGACACTGAATGACTTCAGTGTCACTGTGCTGTGCCATTTGCAGTTCTAGTCCAGCCAATCTGCTCACAGGCATCTTCCTTTTGCACTGCAGTTTCAGCAGCTTCACTGCAGCATAAACATCTCATCCCCACTGGCCACCCTCTAATAAAGGAAAGACATTTGCTTTGAACAGCACAGTAAATATTATTCTGGATGTTAAAGACGAGGAGAACTTCCTGAATCCTATCAGTGAGGTACATGGTCTGCTAAGGGGAATCACTGCTCTCCGAGTTTGTTGCTGAATCATCACCTAATACAAACTTTAAATATTGNTCAGACTAGCCCTCAGTGTCACTGTGCTGTGCCATTTGCAGTTCTAGTCCAGCCAATCTGCTCACAGGCATCTTCCTTTTGCACTGCAGTTTCAGCAGCTTCACTGCAGCATAAACATCTCATCCCCACTGGCCACCCTCTAATAAAGGAAAGACATTTGCTTTGAACAGCACAGTAAATATTATTCTGGATGTTAAAGACGAGGAGAACTTCCTGAATCCTATCAGTGAGGTACATGGTCTGCTAAGGGGAATCACTGCTCTCCGAGTTTGTTGCTGAATCATCACCTAATACAAACTTTAAATATTGTCCCAGCATGACAGGCGATTGAGGAGACAGAGTAGCTACTCAGACAACTGATTTAGTACTCTGCTGTCAGTTCTCTGTCCGGTTCCTGAGTTTGCTGCTCTTGTGGCACATCTGCCAACACTACTTAGGCTGGGCTCTTCTGCTACAAGCTAAACAAGGAGCATCATCTACAAAAGCCAGATGATTCAATTTTTATTCATTTAAAATTGAAAAGAGATCTATGAAGGGCAGTATGATGGAATAGGAGGTATGGATATGTAGTGATGGATATTGTGTAGTCCCACTTGACAGCAATACAGGAAAAGTATCTGGCTGGCGAGTTTGAGGGGGATAAGAAGTTGTTTTTCTATGAGTTCCAGTTGCCTTGAAGGGAGAAAATAGACCTCACATTACAGATTCTAGCACAACTTAAATAACAGCACTACATAGGGCAGAATGTTTTGTCTTAGTAATATAAGTATTTTTCTGGCTGTAAAAAAAAAGCCAAAACGTGGAAGATTCTGGCCAGCTCTGTCCATGACTTTCATTCCTTCCATATAAATTTTAGGCTAAGCAAAATATTAAAGTTGTGTTTCACTGCTGAAATGCATGACATTCATTAAATTGACTTCACCATGCTTTCCCACTGTTGGGTTTGGCAAGAGCACAGAGGCAGACTGGAGATCCCTACACGACTTATGTGCAGAGGGCAGATTTGTTGAACTGATAAGAGAATAAGTTCCCAAAGTACAGCACCTTAGAGGCAGTGAGATAACTGCAGTTCTCTCCCAGCTACACCCCTGACCAGCTGCACTCCTCTGAGCTGGGTGGCTTTACAATGTCCTGTTTCCTGTGCTGTCAGTTTTATATTTTCCTGGTTTGGGCCACCAATTCCTGTATTTGGTGATGGAATAACCACAGACAAGATCAGTCAGAGGCTGTTGGTGCTACTGGAATAGCTACAATAGGTAAAAATGACTTTGCAGGGTACAGGTAAGCACAAATTATACAGAAAAGAGTAGATAAATGATGCCCAAATAGAAACGCTCTTAGAAGTCTCTCTGGTCAGTATATCTGAAAATAGAGAACAGATATTGAGTTTCAAAGAATTCCATTAATTCTATGGAAATCTAGAAAGAGTGATACTGGGATATAACGCCACCAGAAGCACAAAGTATCCCCAGTGAAGTAAATGGCATTAAAGTGGACCAAAATGGCAATACTTGCTAGCTACCATTGAAAGGAGGTAACATTTTTATCAGCATATAATCCTAGTTTCTAATGGTGCAGGCATATTATGATAAAATGAGGCTTTGAAATCAGATTTTGTGGAAAAAATGCATGCCCTGTTGAGACTGAAACAGAACATTTCTTCTTTCCCTCTGCAGAAAGCAGTTTAGGAAGTTCTACAACAGGCTCCAGTGAGAGTGGATGGTGCAGTGGCATGGTTTTAACTTACCCTTTTTTGATCCCTGCAATCACGACCCAAATCTTGATTTCCAAGTCATCCTCCCTACCAAAACCTGACGTGAATTAGGGAACAATTCCTTCCACAGTTTGGGTCTGCTAAAGTGCTGGGCAGGCTGAGTGACAACTTAAGCAGAAAAAAGAATTCTAAGGGTGAAACAAGGTGAAGGAGAACACCTGGGATGTTATATTGAAAGGCTTGTGAAAGAGGGGGAGATAAAGAAGTGTTATGTGACAAATTTGAAAGCTAACAATACAGAGAGATCTGTTAGTCTCTAAGTGAACAAGAAATTAGTGTGCAGTATTCCTACAGGAGCTGAAACGAACAACAGACAAAAAGAGAAAACAGCAGAATTCACATTGCTGCCAATTACCACTGTTTCTTCTCAGGGTCTGTAAATTAGTTGTGCTTAGAAAGTTAAAGATAAATGGTATTGATTTAAGCACATTACTAATAGTACCTTCACTGTTGCAATTGGATTTCACCCAAATTTCTGCTGCACCTAAATTATTCTGTCATTCTAGCTGCTCCTGTGAAAATGCAAATTTGTCTTCTGAAAGTAGGATATATTGTGCCAAATTTCCCCATAGCATTCATGACCAAAAATATTTTATTAAAAATGTCTGTATATTTTCAAATAGTATTCCAATGGGCTGTCAAATTATTAGTGAAAAAAACCCCCATAATTCAGAGCTGTAATGTAATAAGAAGTTGTACTATTGCATGGACAGTTGGAAACTACCAGCAGACAAGAAGACAAATTTGGACAGAATATAGCACTTTCAAAGGTCTGTTTTCTACCACTGAAATGTGAAATATGTATTATTTAAACAAAGAAACCGAATGCCTTACCTGGGGCAGGGGTAGGAATTTCCCTGAGCGGTTATTTCAATTATCCATCTGTTTAATCAGGGCAGTGCCACTCCACTGAAGCAGCAGCAGTACAAACAGACACATCACAGACCCATTCCCCTGCGCTGGGGTAAATGCAGAGCATTCCGCTCCTCTGAGGGCACCCACTCTGTGGTGTACTGGCAGAATTCTGACCGTTCAATAGAAGGATCAAACAAAGCAGCTACCAAAATCTATTGGACCTTTAGGACAGGATGAGGCTGAAACTGCCATAACATCNGTGGGCTGCCAGCTTTTCCAGGATCCCAGTCCAGACCCTATCCCTCAGCCAAGGGACCTTGGAGACAGCAGCACTCCAGAGAAGCAGAGCAGGAGATCCCAATTTAGGCAGGAAAACATAACAAAGTTTTTGCAGAAGACAGCAGGAAGTCAGGGGAAGCAGGACCTGGAGAAGACATTGGAAAAGCAAAGGATCCAGTATCAAAGTGGGATCAGTGGCCACAAGGATCCTACAGTGAGGCCTGTCAGGTGAGCAGAGCAGAGCTAAGCTGATGGGTGACAAGTAAAGCAAAAACTGTGTGACATGTGGCACTGAGCCACTGGGGCCAGTGATGGAGCTGTAAGGAACTCTCTGGAAAGCTGTCCCAACCGGTGCCTACACTGAACACAGGCTGGCTGGGCTGCAGGCGAGCAAACCCCTGGCAAAGCAGCACTGAGGGCAGTGCTGTGTGCTGGAAAAGGAGACCAGCATGGGACAAAGCAAGGAAATTACAGAACCTGAAAGGAAGTGGAGTCAGAGAGTAATCATGGTTCTGGGGGAGTGATGCTCTAGTGACTAATAAGAACAGGTACAGAGAAGAGCATTAAATAAATGTCCATCAGGAATAATTTGTCGTTGCATACATTATGGAGAAAGAAGGAGGAAGGGAAAAAAATGGTCATGAGCCACTTCAGCAGCTTGAGGGAAACTCATAAACATCACTTTCATATTCCTCTGAAAAAGTATTGTAAAGAGGAAACATTAAATACCCTGTGCCAGAGCCTCAATCACATTAGTGGATCAACAGCATTTTTGTGGTAAGCCTTTCAAATCTAGTTTTACTTGTCTCTAAAGGATCCTTAAAAGAACTTTTTAAGTTAGATCTGCTGGCTTTGGCTAACTATAGAAAGCAAAGAATTGATTGCATTCCTGCAGAAATGCCCCTAATAACTCCTTAGCATGAGCTGTGGCACTTTTCCACTAATTGTGGAAAAAACTAATGGGCACCTTGAGCATGTGTTATTAATCTGTCTGCCAATTTTGAGAGATTTCAGTTGTGAAAAACTACAAGGCAATATTAACTCTAGAGCACGCATTCTGCACCAGTAAAAATAAAATGCACATGGTGAACTGGAAAAATAAAAAGGAATTTTTGCCATGTGACTCTGTTATCATTGAAGATAAAAAATCCTGTGTCAACACCCCAAAGAACAGGGGTTTAACCCAAGTTCAGTTTCCTTGCACAAGTTCTGAGAAAAGTGATAGGAGACATCAGGCATTGTATTCCAAGGTTCACAGCTCTCCAAGGGAGAGATATTACCTAAGTGGATGTAGGTTGTAGTTATACATTTCATTCATTTTAATGACCAAAAAGAAGGAATAGTTGCAATTATGTTTTTCTGCTGAGTCACCCCACAGCAAAGATATTCTAGTCGACCTCATTTCAGTTTTTTTCCTAAAGGGGCAAGATTCAGAGCATCAAACCAAAGCAAAGCACAAGACCTTGAACAAAATTACAAATCCCAGATGAAAACGCAGCTCTTCTGTGATTTTCCTTTTCTGAAAAAACTCTGTCACACCTTTACTATTCATTTTCCCTCTCCAGTTCTTGGCTCCCCACATTCTCATTGTAAGGAGTAAATTTGGTATTTCAAAAATGTTGGCAATCACCTGGAACAAAACAAAGATATTTCCTGTTTTTCACAGATGCTGTAAAGTCCCTTTCTCCACATAGCTTGATGGCTGGGACATCCAGTATAGATGTGACAGAGCAGCTTCAGCTTCCCGCTCTCAGACATTTGCCCACATTCCAGATTCATTGTCTTTATTGCCAGGATGACAACAACTGTGTTGAGATGACCAACTTCCAAAATTTCCTATTGGAATTCTTCCATAAATAAGTATGGAGAAACCAGACCTTGAAGCTAGATATGCAATCTGTGGAAGATTAATAACTGAAAATTTGAGCACTGGGTAGCAAAAATTTTCTCTAAACTTAAGTGTTCTCAACACAAGTCCAATTTTATCAGACCAGCATTGGATAATTAAAAATGCTACTGGCAAATTTATGTGAGGCTTTCTCCATTACATTACCCTCACTCATCTCTAACTTCTGCTGGAGCTGAATCAGGTCCAGAATCAGCATAAGAATAGCTGGGATTGACATGAAAGCTAGTTAAAAAGAAATGAAAGAGGAAAAAGAAAAGCAGAAAACTTTATTGCTGTATTTATAGCCCCTCCCCAGGTTCCATGCCAACTTCAACTGGGCCCCTAGGAAAAACAGTTGTTTTTCAATCTGGGAAAATGCCTTTCCATAGGGAAGAATATCCCCATACAGTCTTCTTGCAGAATTTATGAGAAAAAAAAATAAATAAACACAAAAGAAGAGCAAATAAAATAAACTCCCCCAAAAACTGGGGGAGTGGGGAGGAGTGGGGCTGAAAGGAGGACTGTACTGCTGCGTGATGGATGTTTAGGTACCATATTTCTTCCTGTCCTTTCCTGAGTGCAGCTCCATAATGGGTGTTCACAGGCCTGCTTTAAACACTAAGGAGTGCATTTGCAGTGTAATGTGCAGAGCTCTGTCCGGACAATTTCCCATTAACGCTAATGTGCACTGCATGGTTAAATCCCTAAACAACACGTGGAAAATTTTGTTTCAAAAGCGTCCATTACGTATGGGTGTTGAATCCTTTTGAAGCAGTTGTTAGTCTGTTAAAAACTGATTGCTCTCACATTAGGCAGACAAAACTTTTCATTTCAGTTTAGACAGTTAATCAGAAGATATATTTTTGCAAGAAGTTCACATACTAAATGAAATTTTTAAAATTACTCTTTAGAGCCGATATTAACATCTTCAGAATGCGTCATCTAAAGATGTACTCATAAATTACAGAAGCTTCAGATAAATCTGTGATATACCTACACATTTTGTTCACAAAGAGTATTGCTCACTTGTTTACAATCACAGTAGGGACAACATCACATATAATTTTTTTTTCACAATTTTTCTTTCTTTAGGATAAAGACAAAATGGATGAGTGCATATTTGTCTTGGCTTTGGTTTTTTCCTTCTTCTAGACAGACATGTAAAGCACTTACAAGAATAAAGGAATCTCACACTCAAGATGTGAATGCATATAAAGCCAGGTAGAAAAAGAAGGAAAAATAGAAGCAACAGGCAAGATTATGATTATAACCAAGTTCTGAGTGACAACAATGCAAGTATTAAAATATAAAGTGTGAAAACAAGTTGGTCCTCACCTTTCCTACTGCCCAATATAAGCGTAAGTCTGGTTTACAAATCATGAGATGTTAAAAGAAATGTCTATGCATGAAAGGGATCATCTAATTTTATTGTGAAAGGGCACACACCATTGGCCCAGGCTTTCTGCTAATTCTATTTGTTAAGGAAAGCAAAGCAGAGTTATCTGGGGCAGGCGAGACGAGTGATAGAAATATGTATTTCATATTTCATTTCATCAGAGGAAACTGATATCAAATGCCACATACAATCAGCAGGTGAGTTTGGATTTACAGATATATATTCTGGCTGGGATTTATGAGTGGACATGAACACATGAAGCCCACTACATTTACAACAATTTTCTTGTTCTTTTCAATGGCTTTCAGAAGTGGAAGCTTGCCATTACACACAAACATTTAATTCTTCAAAAAGCCCAGTTCCTTCTTACGAGACAATAAAGTACTTCCCCTCATAACAGCAGGTATGCACTGAAGGCATCCTTAAAAATCTAACCCCAGTGTGCTAAAGAAACTGAATAATCTTTAAACTACACAAAATGCCACTTTGTCCCTGGTACCAGAACATTGTAAAATGTCTGATTAGTCCTCATAATAGTGCTAACACCTCCACAGCACATAAAAGAGGACTTTTAATTTACAAAAGACATCTCTGGTTGTCCTGATTTTTGCTTTTAATTAGACTGTAAGACCTAGCTCCATTTGGCTGTTAACCAACATATGAGGTATAGGCTTAGTGTACAAGGTAGATTTGTGAGGCTTTTTTAAAAGCAATACTGTAATATTTTGAATAGATTTTTAATACACACTATCTCATGGATTATTTAACTCTCTAATGAGGTAGAAAGAAATATTAAAGACAATATTTTAAATGTCAGGTAAATGACTCAGTTTAAGGCAAAAAAAAAAAAATAGGACTTTCTGTTGATTTTCTTGCAATGGTTCCAACAACTGCCTAGATTTTGGAAATGATTTTGTGATGCTTAGATTTTATATTGGTCTAATAATTGTGCGCAGTAGGGTACTGCACCTAGCCATGAAATTCATTTAAAAATGAAATAAGAGACATGATGAAAAATACAGAAAAGTCAGCTGCCCCAAAGGAATTATAAATAATTTTGAAAATAAAAATGTTTCTGTGGCAACATGAACTTTAACAAGTCAAAATTTGCAATACTGGTAAGCTGTGCCCCAATGACAGGTAAATGCATGTGTCTGAATAAGGAGACCAGTGGAGCTTATAGTCACAGAGCTGTCAGAGGAAATCAGAGGAAGTCAGCAATACATGTCTGAGTACGTAATAAAAGTCACCATCCAGCTCACAATATGTGACACAAACCCTAAAATAAGGGGAAATCTGCATTGTGATATGTAAGGGACTTAGCGTGTCATTTGACACGTGCACTTGCCTCGGCTGTCATCCAGTTGAACAGGAAAAAGAAGAGGGGCAGTCCAACAGGTACTTCTTTTGTTTCAGCACATCTTGAAGAGGAAACAAGTTAGCTGCTCCCTCCCTGTAATTTTCTTACCAAAGAGGGGCTTCAAGACAGCTCTGTATGCATCCCCTTGTAATCAACACAACGAAACACAGGAGCCAGTCAAACTTCTGGTGAAGCTCTACACCACAGGAAAAGTATAAACAACGTCTCCATTAAAAGCTACCTGGGTACAAATTCAGGCACAGAATTAAAATGACCTGCCTGTTTTGTAAAAAGTGGATGTGTTTGAGAAACAGAATGTCTGCCCTGCAGGTGGAAAGAAAAACACCCATACATTTAAATTCAAACATTTCAGATGGAATAAATAAAAGGACACTGCATAGTGCGGGATCATGCCCAACTTTACCTCAGTCACAGCCATCTCCCCTTGAGAATTCCTATCTTGATCTGCAGGATTTCAGAGGGAAGTTTAGGTTCACAGCAGTGACCAGCCCCTTTCCCATCAGGACAGGCAGAGCTGCTCAGCTCCAGCTGCAGACTGACACAGCCCAGGCTGGACTAGGGAGGGCACTGGGAACTCAGTGCACCTGGCCTCGCCTTTCAGTGAACTGCCTGGGTAACACCTCCTGTGCAACTTTTGTTACAGAAGTCAAGAAAAAATGTCGGGCTGTTAATAATTGAAAAACACACTTATCTAGTCTAAAAGGACTAATTAAAAATTTAGAAACTCATCATGATCACCTATTCATTTCAAGGGAGAATGCCAGAAAAGAGACAGGAGAGAATTAAATATAAATAAATTAAAATAACAACAAAACCCCTCTTTGAAGTATGATGACTGTGTTTGCAGCTAACACCAGAATTTCAGTATATGTCATAACCTACAAGGATGAACACAAAACCTTCATCCCATTACCAGACACAGGATTCATTCTAATACTAATCTATGCTTTGTTCCATCTGGAGGCATCTTCAAAGTGCTGGTAAGCCTAGATTTAAAGTTCATTGCCAAACTAGTGGGCTCAAGAAGAAAAATGAAAATAATTTCATGAAGAGAATTGCTTCAAATATGAGAGACTAATAAGAACAGGAGTGATTTATTCAGACATGAGAGGACTCAGCAAGGCCTAAAAGAAGTACAGAAAGGTAAAGTATGGTATAGACAAGATTTCTGGGGAATGGCTGCATTGCCTGCATCATCATAGAATAGCTATAAGCGAAAATAAGAAGGTCAGAAACTTGGTTAATAAGTTTTTTTTTTCATTACACATCATGTTACAGAGGGCACCAATATCAAAACCTAAATATTAAAAGTATATTTCCAAAAGCATTCACAAGGCATCACCAAATACATTGAGGACTAATTAATGACAGTTATTAATGACAGTTCACACTTAAGAAATAAACAAGTTCTCCAACTGTTGAACACCAAAATTGTGGACATAGAATGTGGATTTAATTAGCATAACCAGTTTGATAACCAAGATGCCTTGGCAAGAACAAACAGATCTTTGAAGATTACATGAAGATTGGATCAAGACTGACAAGAAGAAAAGAAGATTGAATCAAACTTCTGCAAGCAAGAGATGTTGTAAAACGTATAAGTTTGCCTGTGTGATGTTTAACCTAATCATTGTAGTAAAAAAATAACTAGCCTTCCTAGAATAGTATATAAGCATTTGGAAATCACAGTAAAAATGAATTCTGATCACAAATCAGTCTTCCTGTCTCTGTATCAATCATCGATACAGAGTAAAAACCACGTAAAGACAAATCATTCTATTACAAAACTAGCGACTTCTACAGATGATTTGACATTTGTATTTGACATCTGAAGAAAAGCTTTAGAATGGGACATTTGTTATTCATAACTGGGAGTAGTGGGTCAGGCTTTGGCAAATCAGATAGACCAGCTAAAGATATTCCCAGAAGGCAAAATAAAATAACTAATGGTCTTAAAAAACAGGTTCTACCAAAAAGGAATTGAGGTTGGTTAAGCTACAGAGAAGCAGCCCAGAAGACACAACCATATTCTTCAAAACATGATTTATTTTAAAGGGGATACTGTTGATCTGTGGCATACAGGATGAGCAAAAATGGGTTTGAATTGCTGCAAGAAATAAGAAAATCTTTGTCTATATAGATACTGGAATAAATTTCCAAGGAAGTTGCTATGTCTCTTTCATCATAAGTCTTGAAAATTACTTAAGAAGTATTTGCAAGAGATGAGATAGCTGGTGTTATCTCAGGAAAATCTCAAAACTTCTTCTATTTTTTCTGATTTTATATAGTCTGAATTTAAACAATAAAAATGGTGATTTGTTTTAGAAACGTCAGTATTCAGCTGACATGACTAAACCCCTTACAGCCAGTCTGGGCCTATACTTGTAACCCACTTAGTAAGTCCTGAGGCAAATAACTAGCACCCTCTCTACTTCAATTTACAATGTGACTGTCTCTGAGTAAAGGAAATACTTATTCCAAATGGTTTTCACACCAGACAGACTCTTCTTTTCAGAGAGAGGAAGGAACATGGCTACCTAATTTTCTTCCCTAAAGCCACCTTTTTCACAGAGATGTGGTCTTAATTTGGCTACAGCTACCTAGCTTTTACCTTTAAATAAAGGTAGATTGTTAACAGATGTTATAGAGGAAATATCTAACAAAAGATGACCCCCTCCTACCGCCTGGTTGTCAGCTCAGCAAGGCCAGGCACAGGAAGAATGGAAGCACCTTGGTCAAGGCACTCTGCGTGGGGCAAAATGGACATGCAGGTGGCCAGGCATAACTCTATTCAGAACTAAATGTCTGCCGGTCTCTATAGAGGAATGAGTTCCATGAAAATCTCATTCCAATTCACCTGGAACAGAAGTGCCAGCACTGAGCCAACTTAAAATGAGAATTACACTTCATCTTCCTTGTCTCAGCCGTGGCATGCAGAATCCATTAACCAACTTGCCTTCACACTCCTCTTTCTTCTCTCACACTTAAAGATACTATTTGGGCTCCCAAGCTGTCCCAAACCATAAACTGTTTGTTCAGTAAAAGGATTAAGTAAAATGAATTTCATGAGGACTCTGTAATTATGACTGAATCATTCAAACAGCTACAAGGCCCAGAATACAGATTTTGTTCAATAAAGATAAATAAGTCATAAGCTCTGTTTTTCCCTTCCCCATCCTTTTAGATGTGCATGAACCAGTTTGTGCCATCCGTGGAAGGATACAGGCATTGTTTGCTCTAATGCCCTGACAGTATTCCCTGAGAGACTGGCCCTTTACACTCTTTTCTTCCTCCTCAAGAACTGGAGTCTCATTTCTCATAAGAGAGTTCAAGAGGGCACAAACACTTGGCTCCCAAGTGCCACAGCTCATCATCATACAGTTCTCTGTGGAGACTTAAGGTTAGTTGCCACAGCCAAAAAGAAACAAGGAGACATTTCTCTCAGAGCAGTGACAACCTTCAAGCAAACTGTTTTCTGCAGGAGTTTCTATGTTGTCTCACATTTCATTCAGCTTGCCAGCCAGACCAGAAAGTTTTTAGCAGTTCAATTCAATGTAGTGGCAATATATTAAAGAATTTATATGATTTTGGCGCTGCTGATATTTTCATTCCACTTTTCATTTACATCTGGGCAATGCTGTTAACTCCTTCAGCTGGGGATTTTATTCGTACTGTCTAAATAAAAAGCCGACAAAAAAATTGCAATCTTTTTTTACAGTCTACACTGTAGTCTAGACTACATCCAGAAGTTTTGAAGAGGTTTAAAGGAGGAAGATGACAAAAGAGCCAGAGCTGTTCTCTCTTACTGTTTGTTTTACATATTTTTTTACTGTATTTGCTAGGCCCTTACATAAAAAATTATTCATATTCCCCTCCATAACAGCCATGAGCACTTTTTTTGAGCTAGTTTAAGTCAACATGGACATTAGCCATGGTCTGGGTGTAGTCTCCTGCTGGAGAAATCCTGCCATGCATTCATTTCTGAATTGTGTTGCTGCTGCAAAACTTCTTAGACAAGGATGCCACCAAATATGCTAAAAATCAGAACAGGAAGCATTGGCAGGATTTTTAAGACAGAAAAAAATGAACTGAGAAATGAGTATAAGGTCTTCCAAGGTCTCCCCCAGTGAAGGCCAATTTTGATTTATTGCTTTTTTGAGGTTTGGTTTGGGTTTTTTTTGGACCAGCCAATTTATATTATTAAGTAATCTCCTAATTTATGAAGGAGTCCTTTAAGCTCCCTAGAAACTCCCAGCTTCATGATTTATTTGATAATTACAGAGAGGTGATTTCAATATCCTTATGTTTCTCATTGTTTTGCATGTGGCCATCTGTTACAGCAGAAGAAATTACAAAATTCCTAAAAGATACTATCATTTTCATATCTAGTAAGCCTGATGAGTTTTCTATGAGCAGGATGCATGACACAATGAAAAAGGAAACTGGATTACAGGAAAGAAATAAAAACATGGAGAAAGAGAAGAGGACAAAGAAAGGTGAGGCTATTTTTTGTACACATTATAAAAATGAGGGCAGAAGTGCTATTTTTATTTATGGAGGTTACAGCTCTACTCTGAACTCATTAGTGATTCATTGCATATTACAGGATTAAAAACAAGGAATGGATAGATCAGCAAGCCTGAGCAGACAGCCAGATTTCTGACTCCACCAGCCAACATTTGCAGAAGCCTCCTAGCCTCCTCTTTTTGGAAAAGTCTCTGTTCTTTTCTCAGGAAAAAAAAAAAAAAAAATCCACAACTGCTTCCCTCCTAAGGGCTGACTTCCAGGTGTGAATAGAAGGCAGCAGAGACCTCATGTGATGGCACAGACCCCCCCTGGCTGCCTTGCCTGCAGAACCTGAGCTCTGCCAGGCCAAGGGAAAGGTGGCAGAACCTGAGCTCTGCCAGGCCAAGGGAAAGGGGCTGGAGCCTGGCCTTGGCTCCTGGCACAGGTAATCCCCTCCCACCACCCAGCTGATGACAACGGGGGCAGAATCGGAACTGAGTGCTCATTGCTGAAAGTTCTTTCCTTCAAAAAATACTCAGATGGGCCTTTGTTCATAATTTAAATGCTTCAAATTAGAGGTCTACACCTCACTAATGTTCCTCACTAATGCATCAAGAGGGTATTTGTCAAAGGTTTTAGTGGGAACCAAAATTATCCCTTAATGATTTTGCCATTACAAGACTTACCTATTTTGCTATTGCAAATCATAACTCACAGTCAATCAACAAAATATTACAGCAACAAGGCACAGGAACTCAGGAAGTCTTGGAAATCACCACTTTTGTCTGCCGGAAATGAAATGCCCTTCTCCAGTTTCAGTTTCTGCTGCTGCAAGCCAGATTATGTTGCAGGACATGCTGCTAAACCAATCACACTGTAAAATACATTAACACCATTCACCCCCAAATTGGGGTGGTTATGAATTTTAGAATGACAATGCCACAAAGCAATCAAAGCATGACCATTCAATATTGAGCTTGTACTCCACCCTCACCTCATCACGTCCTCCTTCAGAGTTACAGCCCAAATGGTGCTCACACATTCCATTGTGTTTTGCCTCTTACATCACACCCATAAGGGCACCAGTGATGTACAGCCCACCCTGAATAGGATCTGACACAGGCAGGTCAAGCTTTCTCAAAGGGGTAAACCTGCTAGTGCATATTTTATATTTAATTGCTACTTCCTGTTTATTTTGTGACACTGCTGTCACGCGCTTTTATGCCAATTGCAAAACTCAAAGAAGGTTTGTTTTGTTGTTCCCGTAAAAATAGTGAGGTTGGTGGTCAGAGATTTCTTTCTCAGAAAAGGGAATTGTCACAAAGAAAAGCTTCGGTCAAGTCCAGGACAAGAAGTGGAAGCTTGTACTCAAGATTTTAGCTCTCCAGTGTTTGGATAAGATCCCATCAGCATTCTGGAAAAGAGATATATGAAATTTTAATAGATCTCATGGGGTCTCTCCACCTCACTGAAAAACAAGATGCTCAGAGCTTATTACTGTATGGAGTTTTCCAAGTACAGTTAAATGATTCACCATGTACCTGTTCTGTTAATTAATTACTCAGTGCTATATAAAACCTTAATTATATATTGCTAGATAGTTGTTATTAGATCTGATTGCAATATAGCAAAAAAACCCCAACTTCTATTTTTAAAGTGCAATAAATAGTTGATATATAAAAGTTGTGTCTACATGTCTGTAAACCCAGTAAAATATGTATAAATAAATTTAAAAATTAAATTAAATTTAAAAAAATACGAAAACTTATATGAACAAATGGAAAATTTAATTAACAACAGGATGATGATGGATTCTGTACATTTTTCAGGATCAAATGACCTGGAAAGTGAGAGAGAAAACTTTGAGTGGATAAAAAGTGTTTACTTGGAGAACAAATGAGAAAAAAATAAAGTTTAATAACAAATATAATTAATTTAAAATGAAAAAGGAACCTCAAAATAGATTTTAAAAGAGAAATTTTGGAAATTATATACTAAGTCATATTTGACACTTTATACACAGACACAATTTTCCCCTTATTAGTGCATGTTCTTTCCTCTTCTACAGTCACCCAGCTGCTGCTGTATCTCAGACATGATCATTGCCTTTTCCACTTCTGGTCAGTAGTGTTTACATGGCAGTGGTCTGTATTTGAGATGAAATACCTGCAAAAGACAGGAGATATTCCTGGTTCAGAGAGGCAGCTGTCTAAATCCTTTACCCAGCAAAGACATTCTCTTTTCAGAAGGAGAAGTACAGGTCAGTGAGGAACGGTACTCACAGCCAAAGCTACAGGACTTTATTTTGTAGAGGCATTACAGACCTTCCCCTGCCTGTTGTGAATAACTCTTTCAAACATGGACTTCATGCAAGTCAGTAAATCCCTTCCTCCCTCAGGTAACCTTGTCTTTGGTCTAGCATCACGTTTCCACAAGGAAAACCTTTCCATGTTTTCAACCTCATGTCTTTCTGGTATTACTTGGAGTGGTTCCCACACCAATTCAAGAATCTCTGAATTTTGCCTGAGATTCTGAAAATTCTGGACTCCAAACTGTAACTCTGAAAGCAAGAGAGTCAGCTCCTATTTCTTTCTCACAGCTACAGAGCAATGTTATCCACTTCAGTTTTCCCTAATTCTGGCAGAGCAGGACACCATGAGTCACTTACTACACTCCCTTGCCAACTACTGTTTCGAAGCACAAATCTCCATAAGGGGAAATTAAATATTTCTATAAACTCACCCTCCAAGAGCCAGGAGGACTGTGTCACTGAGTGTGACATGACACACTGAAAAAATCCCCATAATAATCACTGTGGAGCAATCAGAGAATTTAATGATATTCTAGACCTGTCACCAGTTCTGTTTCTGAGACAGGCAAGTACATTTGTGACATCTGGGGCCTGTTTCCGCTGCCACTGAAGTCAAAGGCGAGCTCTCCACTGGCTGGCAGAGCACAGAGCTGATACTGTGTTATAGAGCAGAGCTGGAGCAGCAGAGTGAGGATCTTCCTTGGGAGGATAGCTGTGCACAGCTGAGCTACTGCTCCTCTCCAGCAGCTCTGCAAGATAACTTCTAGGGGTTCATAAAACACGGAGAGATAAGCAGCAAGAGGATCAAGAGCCCCTCTTCTTGTGAGAGGGACCAAATTAAATTTTCCTGATTAATTTACCTTCCCTTGTTCCCCTAAATAAATAAATAAACAACACAACAGCAGAACAAGACAGGCTTAGTATAGTGTTTAACTAATTAACACTACTAATTAGTGTTTAATGGCAATGATAATTATAATCATATCCCTCTGAGTCTACTGAGGCTGCCACATCAGATGGATTGCAATCTTCTCCATCCCTCTACAAATTTAAATCAATATCACTTCAAACCTGACAGGGTCATTTCATGAAAAGTGATTAGAGAGGCACCTTTGTTTTCTATGTTAAACTGGGAAATTCAAAAGCCTCTTTAAGTGGTGGGAGAAGAAAGGATAAGGCATCACTTTGAGTTAATGAAATCATTAATGGAAGCTCCTTTTTTCCCCACATAGACATCATTCTTTAGGTTTGCATATGAGTCAATCCCAAAGCCAAAATTCACCATCTCTGTTCCACTTCCCCATCATGTACAACAGAATAACTCAGTTTAAGAACATTTGTAGTCCTACCCACCATTCAATGCACTGCTACCTAGGCCAGCTCATGCAGGGCTTTCTTGAGCCAGGGCTTGAATATCTCCACCCTCTGGCTACATGTTCCAGAGTGTGATCACCTTCATGGTGAAAAATCATTTTCCTTGTATCACACAGGAACCTCATTGCAACTTGTGTTGCTCAGTCAGAGGAGAGGCATCAGACATCCCCTGTAGCTCAAGGTCTGGATGGCAGCACCCTCTCAATGGAGTCCCATCTGGGCTGAGTCCTGTAATGTGCTAAGTCCCTTTAGTTCATGCTGGATCATGGCCCTTGGCACGCTGACACTACCACTGGACAGTTTCACGCAGAATTTCTGGGCCATTCTACAGCTACCCTGCCAAGTGCTGCTATAAGCAGTACCTCTGTGCTGGCTCCAGGCTGGAGCTGGGCTCCTCCACAGCCTTTGGAGCAGTGCATGACTTCTCCTGCACAGCCTCTGGAGCAGTGCATGACTTCCCCTGCACGGCCTTTGGAGCAGTGCATGACTTCCCCTGCGCAGCCTCTGGAGCAGTGCATGACTTCCCCTGCACAGCCTCTGGAGCAGTGCATGACTTCCCCTGCACAGCTGTCAGCTGGAAACAAAGGCTGCAGCGGCTCCCAACCAAGAGACAGCCAGCAGAAGCTCTCTGTTAGAGCTGACAGAAGCAAAAGCCTCTGGAAGCTAAACCTCACCATCAGCAGTGAGCCAGGCATTCCCAGCCAAAGCAGCTATCAGATGTTCCCTTAAGCTCTCTCCAAGAGAAGGCTCGAAGCTTGGAAAGAGCTGCCTTTTCTGTTATCCACCTCTGCTAGCTCTTTCAAGCCCCAAAAAACCCTCATGGACAGATGATGTGCTTGTTCTTGAAAGAAAGGTCAATGCAGTCTCTGGGAAGGATCACAAAAAATACACAAATGTAAAGTAGATGGACTAAAACTCAGATTCTAAGTTTACTGGCAAAATATAATCAGAGGGGGCCAATACAGAGTCTGGGAAGTTTCTGAATTGTGCTGGTTAATATCCAGGCTCAGCACCCAGCTAAGACAACCACAGGGGACACAGGATATTAAGCAGGCAGGAAATTCTGCTGAGGAACGGCAGAAGAACACTGCAGCAATTCACTCTGTTTTACACAAGGCCACGCCTGACCATTGCACGAGAACAAGGAAGGAATGACAGATATGGAGCAGCTAAACACTGATATAAGCATGGCATGGCACTGCGATAGATATTCAGATATAGGTCCAGGGCTTTACACACATTACAAACATACAGCAAATACTCTTAGGAGCATTATAATAACGCTAACAGCATGCATGAACATTAAAATCCAAGCACACAGAACTTGGTGCATCCAGAGGTCAGCATTGAGAGTTATTGGGACAGTTATGTTACCAATGCCAAAAGCAGAAGCTCGCCACAGCTGAGTTTCATAGTGGCTTTTGTTGTTTTCATTAGCACTAAACATTCAGAGGAATCTCATTCAGAGGGAGAGACAATTACCTGGGGAATGTAAGCTTTTGATCTATCTTACCCAGCCGTTCTACCTTATTGTGATTTTTTGTGCTTTCCTCTTTAGAATAACCAGTAATACTAAGAAAAAAAACTTCCTGAAGTCCAAGCCTCTCATTTTGTAAGAAAGATTGTCGGTTCAAACAAACACATGAAGGGCAGGGACTTGCTCCTGTTCCCTGATCACCACCCTCTCTCCATGTCTCCAGCTGGGAATGTATCTTTCCCTATATGTTATGCCAAGTCCAAGAGGAAATCAAATATACATTTCTACTGGTGACTAAAGCTCTGATCCTTCCATTAGTTAAACACAAGCTTAATTTTATGCATGTGAGTCATCCCATCAACATCCCCATATGCCAGAGACTTTGTGGGCTTGATGCCCAAAAATGAAACCAAAATGAATTAATTCCATTTCTGCGTTGCAGAACCAGCGTTGGAAACCCTGAGAATCGAGATATGGAACATAAATCCACAGTATAACGTGGGCCAAGGAAGTAAACACTAAAAAAAAAAAAAAAAAAGAAAGAGAGAAAAAAAGAAAAGGATTAGTTAATTCTTTACAAAAAAAAAAAAAACTCACAAGAGTTGATGTTATTAATTAAGAAGTTTCATTCTTGTTACCCAACAGTCAGTGTTTCTCCAACAAAAACATGGCAAAATGCCTCATTTTAAAGAGCACATGCCAGACTTTGGATTTAGCTCTGCCTGCTTTTGACCACCACAGCACCATAAATTTGCTACATCTTTGATTCTGCCCCCACATGGTAGGATTGTGTCAAAACTCAACAACTCCTTTTCCA
This sequence comes from Oxylabes madagascariensis, assembly GCA_013400675.1. Classification (NCBI taxonomy): domain Eukaryota; kingdom Metazoa; phylum Chordata; class Aves; order Passeriformes; family Timaliidae; genus Oxylabes; species Oxylabes madagascariensis. Next base: position 9,558 of record VYZR01011980.1, on the reverse strand, counting down.
CACAGGCAAAACAAAAAAATTTCAGCAATTCGTAGTACTCATGAAGCCCTCTAGGACATACTTACATTTGGAAAACTCTTTGAAATACTAAATAATTAGAACTAAATATAAGTAATTGATACACTAATGAATTATTAATATGAGTACTGTGTATGCTGTTTAAAACGGCTGCAGCACTTTAGTAAGGACATGGCTCGCTACAACAGAGACAGCAGTTTGCTCTGTTGCAGGACCATGTGCCAGAATAAGGGTTGTAGTGTAAAAGAAGAGAATAGAACAACATTTAACAGCTTAGAATGAAACCTCAGCTCTTACACTGCTAGTCATGTCTAAAAGACACGGGCCCAGAATCTCTCTGCATTGGCATTTCTGTCACCTGCTACAAGACAAATGTATTGGAAGACTGGTACTCAAAGGCAAACATGACTTATTACTTCAAAGTTCACTTTGAATCTTACACTATTGTAAGATGAATGAATGAATGAATCTTCTTCAGTGCTTTCACAAAGTATTTTATAGACTCATCTTTTCCTGCGTACTAAATCCATTCTTTTAATATGTATTAAAGCATACACTTCCTGTAAGCCCCTTACATGTTTAACATTTAATATCAGGTGTCGTACAAAGTCATTGTCAGAAGTAAGCAAGTAATTTCTTCACAAATATCAACATTTTGCATTTCCAAGGTATCCAAGGCTTCCCTCCTTCTCCAGACAGTTTGTATGTACACCACTCACGGGCTATGACAACAGGGGATTACTCTCATTTGAACTTGCATAACAAAACCTGCTTAATTCTGTTTCTCCTATTAAGCAGATTAGTTGAAAAAAAGATATATCTATATATATATAAACACATATATTATTTGATTTTACAAGGGGAATTTTTAATACCAAAATATGAATTTAAAATTTAGAGTGTGCAAATATTTACCCCTCTCTCCTCTCACAATGTTCCAGACAGCAAACTTATCCCTGACAACATTCATCTCCTGTAAACACTGGCAAAGCAATTTCAGAATTGTTATTTCATTCCATATTCACTAGCTGTTGCTGGAGGTATTTTGTTCAGCTCTAATTAGCACAGTTAATAAGATCAATATTTTCATTACTGAATGCTGCAGTAAGGCAAAACATGCTTAAAAACTTACACTTACAAAATCCCAAGAAATATATTTATTGGGAAATCCTACACGTCTATTTCAAAAGCAAAAAGCCCTCAAAACTGGAGGGAAAACACTTTTGGTGTTTGTCATTTTGCTGAGGACAGAAATTAAAATTGAAATATGCATATTAGTTAGGGGTGCTTTTAGAGGCCAAAGGACACTTTGTTCTAATTGGATTTTTCGCTACTATTTCCTTGTGTCCAATGGCTTTTTTGGGAGAAATACGTGCTGCAGTTTGACTCACTTGCACAGACCTTGGTGTTGACACTCTCCTTCTACTCTGGCCTGACTTCAAAAAAACTCAACAACAAAAACCCAGAAACCTGGAAGAAAGGCAGAGCCATTATAATCTAGCAGCAGTGTTTAAAATTCGGCTTCAACTCTGGCAAATAGAGATTGAAGGAAATGAAAATAATAGAGCTGCAGCAGCCAAAATGAGTGGTAGCTCTGAGGAAAGAGCACAATCCTCAGCATCTCTGCCCTAAAAATGGAAGCACTGGGCCTTGGGGCTCTTCCATCTGCAGAGAACATCCTTCGGTGCAACGGAACACACAACGGTCTCAGCCTTCTCTGGGCCTTGTGGCAGCTACCACAGCATCGAGAGAAAGGGAATACAAATGGCAGATATCCTGTTCCTCAGATCTCTAGGCTTATTTTTTTAGCACTCTTCATGTCTAACAATAATGGGTCAGAACAGGATCCTGACTCTATAACTCTTTTTTTCTTTTTTTTTTCTCCTGAATTTTTTTTTTCTTTTTTTTTTTTTCGAGAAAATCTCAAATTTGTGCTTGGAAAGCATTCTTCCATCCTTTCACTGAACTTAATAAATGAATTGACAATTCACTGTGACTCTACCTCTGTGGAGATGTCACTCGGGAAATTGTGAATGCAAACTACCCTAAAATAATTCCATGTTCATGTTGAGTAATTATTTTAAAAACTGTTCCTGCAGAAAAATATGATCACATATCAAATGGATGCTGTATAATTAAGCAGCAAGACACACCAGGGAGTAGAATATAGGTTTAGGTGCTTTATTAAGCACCAGGCTGAAGGCAGGTGTTGTCAAAGCAGAAAGACGAGCATCATATGGCACTGCTTGTAACCTAAAGCTGTTCCCTGGGGTAACACATCCTGCACCTGTTGAGGTTGTGCCACCCACTGTGTCCACTCAAATTGGTTTTCTTCATTCCCATGCCCATCCTTTCTACTCAACTGATTCTACTTCCACCCCAACTAACCTGCTAAACTTGTAATTTACAGCATTGGAGTAGTTAAGATATCTACAAGGCAAAACCACAAAAGACAAGAAAAAATTGGCGTAATACTTCTAGGAAAGGCAAGTGAAAATGCTGATGAAACACACTAGGCAGCTCTGCATGCATATTCAGTTTGCTATTAGCAGTATGAGCTCTCATAAAAAACCTGGTTTTTTAAGATGACAATTACAGCAGCAAGGCCAGCTTGATCTACTGTCAAAATACGAAACAATTTAAGAAATGGAGAAAAGCTATTTAACAGGGGGAACATAAAGAGAAGCCATTTGGGAACTTATCTGATTCCTAAGCTTCACATACTCATTTTCTAACAGACACAAATGCAAGCAGTAGCTTTAGAATTATAAGAGGTAGTACATGTGCTGCTTACACACTCAAATGAGAAAATATTTGAATGGGACTGCTGTTTCTGCACCAGCAAAGAGCTGGGAGAACAGTGTCAGAAAACCTAAAACCAAACATCCAAATAAAGAGCGTCTCCAGTGGACATTAGATCAAGCCAATGTCACCCCGTTTATATCTTGATTCTTCACTCTCCCTTGATTAAAAAATCAGTTACATTCTTATCTGCAAGGAGGGGGGTTAAAAAATAATAAATATTTGATTCCTTGCCTGGACATATCACTCCAGCAAGCTGCATTGTTTCTCAATATGACAGCAGAGATGAACAGCATTTCCAGAGATAGCCTTTTCATTTTTTCTTCTCATGAAACAAGGCTGGATTTTGGTAACGAACAAAGACATTTATCATTAAACTCAATCCCTTGAAAACATGTGCCAGGGGTCCTGGGAATCCATCACTTACTGATGCTACCCAGGGAATGCTCATACACTGCACATCTGTGGCCAGTTTGAATTAGGACAAAGGAGAACACTGGGTCATCCTATCGAGGAATCTCAATCCAAAGACTACTCAGAATAACTCAAGTTTATACGGCAACATTTCCCATTTTCATTAGGTCGCACAACAGATTTAGAGACTGTTGTACTCCATTGTCTACTCTCTTTACTCTCTCTGTCACTAGAATGAGACATCCAAAGTGTAATGCCAAGTGCAGGCTGTGAAAGATAGTAATACAGTGAACTCCTTCATATTTTATAAGTTAATTTGCCAGGCACTTCAGCGTGTTCTTACAGGCTGCCTCAGCTGGGAGAGAGAACAAAAGTTGTTGGCCATTCTAATCGGAGGGCAAAGAGACCTTCCCCAGCCCCAGTTCCTTACTGGGAACACCTTTGTGCAAATCACAGAGCAGGAAATGTAACACATGTAACACATGATGGTCATCATTTAACACTATTTGTGAGACCTTTTGAAAATACAATATTTATGGATGTGCATGTTTATATACATATGCATGCATACATACAAATATATATTTCCATACCAGAAAGCCACAAATTCCTCAATATCCCCAGGTGAGGACAAACCATATAGAGTTTGGTTAATTGAGAAGACTCCTCTGCCAATGGACAGAGAGGGAAAGTGAGGGCAAAATAAGGCTTTCTTGTGTGGGTCTGAAGTAGACAATTGCTGCTGTGGAGACTGCAGCTGTGGCTAAAAGGGGAATAGCATCAATCTCTTCTCGCAGCATTGCCTCTCAGGGTCTTATTAAGCATGTTTTGCAAAGAAAAGCTGGAATTTATCCTGTATTCATAAAACCCACTGCAACTCCACTCCAAATCTTCGGCTACAGAAACCGAAACCAGAATTATGTTATTATGCTCTTAGAGATACTAAACAAAACCCCCAAAAAATCAAAACCAGAAACCCAAAAGGTTCAGAAACAACTGCCGGGAATTTTGTCTTTGTTTGTTTGATGGTGGTCTGTGTCTAATAGAGAATGCATCCTCCTAAACCATTCAATTAAATCAGACCAAGCAAAGAACCAAAATCCATCCATCTCTCTCCCCACCCCCATTCACAGGAAAACTTTGATCTGTCATGCTGGCAATAAAACCAAAAAAACACCCGACCAAAACATTCCTATCACCCCACAGCATTACTTAGACTCTGCTAGTTAAACTCCACTCAAGTAATCAGTTACCATTTATTGGTTCAGTTATCTCCTGTTCTCTGCAATCAAACAAGAAACTAAAATAACGCAATGCAAACACAGTTAGGCAGGGGCTGTGCTGTTTGAAGGTCAAGTAAAACAGCATTTGAAGTCAAGTGGCTCTCAAAACCCTGCCTTATTGTGTTGCCATTGCAGAGGTTTTTGCTCACCATTACACTGAAATACAACCAGACTTCATCTGGAATTTCTGCTCATTTATACCAGAGAAAATCAGCAAAGGTTTTGGATGATAGGAATTAAGTTCATTGGTGACTGAGCTTAGTCACATCACAGAGGGGTACCTGTGCAGTGTTTAATCAGAGAGAGCTTAGCTCTTTATGTAAAAATTCTAGATGTTCTGTGATACAATTTTCTGTTCTGCCAGTAAATCATGGCTTAAAGTTTGCTTAATTCTACCACAGCATGTATTTCATGTAATGGTCTCCCCTGCAGACAAAATTCCTACTCAAACTACTAGGCTATTTCAGAAAGAAAACACTCTTATTTGCCTGAATTGGATGCTATGGTACTTAAATAGCCACATTCACCTAGTGATTTCTCTAAATGCTTGTTTTCAAATGCTTTAAATTATTTTTGGTTCTGTCAAAGTTAGAAAAAGTTTAGGTGAGTACAGAACAAATAAGATTTAGAACACACTCATATAAATCACATATTCAAATTGGGAACATGTAAAGCAACAGGCATATTAAAGTCTGGACCACCAACTTCTATTCCTAGGCCTATGAGTAATACTTCAGTTAGGCACAGGGACATCTAAGTGAGAGAAAAAAAATAAGAAAGAAAGAACCAAAGGGCAAAGAGACTATGTAAATCCTCAGATGGTTTTGACATTTAACTGTATCAGTTTTCAGATAAGCCATGGACTTTGGATGACATGTGATAGAAGGAGAGAACTCAGCAATGGAAGAGAAGAATTAGCAGAGCATTAAGCAGCTCTGTTCCAGTCTGATGGAGCTGTGTGTTTTTAAAGGTCACCTGGCATATCAGGCATATCCCTTTTCAGGCTGTGCATGTTACAGGGGTGCAGACCTCAGACAGATCTCTGCAGTATTTAGCCATTTGGGGATGAAAGATTGAAGTGTCTCAAATCTCTCTCTTCTCCTCCACCATGACCCATGGAGCAGACCCCAGCTGAAGGTTAGATTTTGTAAAAGGCCTGTTCACTGCTGGCTAAAATCCTTGTTTTACATTTACTACATTTTACCCTAAATGATGTTTAAAACTCTCTGAGTTAGTCTCGGGCTCTGAGGCCATCAGGGCATGTTTAAAGCACGCTACAGAAGCCCACGGATGCAGTTCACTGGTCACTGGAGCACTGGAGCAGGTCACTGGTCACTTCCACCTGGATGGCACATCAGGTGAGGAGCAGTGGGTCCTAAACCCTCCCTGTGCTGTGCAGTGGGACCCACAGAGCTGCTGTGACCTGGGCACTCCTGTCCCTGTGTCCCCCTTGGCACTGGGGAGCACCACAGTGCCCGAGGACTTCCTGCAGCCAGGGTATTTAACAATCTGACTGTTCGGGCACAAACATTAATTACCTGGCCTCACATCCCTGGGGCACAACCCGAAACAGCTCAAGTGACCTTCACACACCTCACACCCCGCCTGATGGCACAGACAGAGCTGACAAGCTTCACTCAAACAGGAGCCGGGCCTGAGACTTCCAAAAGCAGGTCCCTGCACTCTGACCTTTCTCCTTGCACTGGGAAAATTCAAATCCATTATTTTATGGGGAGGAAAGCTCATACTCATCTTTTTTCTTACATCACAGGCCTCTGAGCAGCCTGGTCTAGTGCAAGGTGTCTCCCCACGGCAGGGGAGTGGACTGGAGGATCTTTGGAGCTCCCTTCCAGCCCAAGCCAGGCTGTGATTCCCTCAGCATCCAGCCTTCAAAGCAGCTGTGCAAAATCAGACATGAGAAGAATTTATCGAGTTTGCTAATGACACTGACCTGGTTTTCCTTCTGATTTCTTTATTTTCCAGTGACTGCCTTCCTTCATAGCTCTTAATGACATTTAGAACCAGATTTTTAATTAATGTGCCTAAGAAGTAGATAGTCAATTAGGATTTTAACAAATACCTCATAGGCTAGGCATAGCAGCTCTACTGATGAGGTAGGCATATAAATGCTTTTGAAAATCAGTCAGATATCTATCTGCAGCTTAGAGCACCTAATGACCTTAAAAAATAATCTAATCTTCAAGTTCTACATATTCTAAAAAGCTTTTGTTTTTCATGATGTATGTCGTGCATACATACAGAGGGAATATTTTTCAGTCTCTTTCAAGCAAGAATAGAAAATATTGAAAAAAAATACAAACCTCAATCCTTTGAGCCTCATAAACTTTCAAGGGAAATTAACTGTCCTGTAATCATGCTGGTAGAAAATGAGCGTGAGTTGCAAGCAGTATTCCAAAGCACAGTAGCAAACGTAATTGGCTTCCCCCTCCATCCCAAAGTCCTTGACCTCTTGCTCCTCATTAGGGACATAAAACATGGGGAAAACAGTTACATTTGTCATATTTCTTGTAAAATTATACAAGTAGAAATTGAAACAGTTTGGAGTCAATAAAGTGAATTTGAAAAGCTGCCTGTAGGAAATTGCTAAGAATAGAATTCCTCAAATCTCCTTGAAGTGATTTTAGCTGTAGTTATGCCATGTGCATTTGTACAATGCACTTCAAAGTATTAAAACTTTAACAGAGTGAAATTATAAACAAAGCTGTAAAATTTAGATGCTAAGACATCTGCTACTGTTCTGGTATTTAAACCACAGATCCTGGTGAAATAAAAGCAATCATACAAATACCTGAATTTAGAGACTTTCTGATCCCTACTTTTCTCCATATAATTAATTACTGGCATTAAAGGGTCTCATTGAGAGAAGAGCAGAATTGAAATATACTGTAACCTACACATTGTTGCTCCTCCTGACTTTAGTGGTATATTTAATTTAAACCCCAGATGCCACGAAGCAGAATATCAACCCAGGTAGATTCTACTGCTGTTGACAAAAGTTTGTAACTTCCTACTAAGACAAAACAATTGCCTGAACTTCAAGCCCTAGGATTTAAGAAGTAAATAGCTTTAGACAACATCTGACAGCATATTTCAGGCACAAATATTAATGTGTACATTAATAGAGGCACTAATGTTGCCTCAGACAGAAGAGTAAGAAAGCAATATTGATAATAATTTAATTAAATAGGGCACATTAAAATAACTGATGTATCAGCACAGAAATGTTGTATTTCCAAAATTGCAGTAGAACATCTCTTGATGAGAATATTCATGCAGTGAATCAACACTGAAAGAAACACAGCAGTTGCTGTAAAGGAGGAGGAGAGAGAGCTGCAGTCAAGGGTGTAAGATTAATTGCCACTTCAACGTATCACTCCTAAGTAATTTGCAGAAGTCAGTCAGCTTCTCCGTCTTCAGAAGTTAAAGCAATAAGGCAAGCAAAAACAATTGAACCTGCAGGTTTTTTGCATGTCTACTAGTTCTACATATGAAGTTGTTCTGTACTGTGTATATATATATATATATAGTGTATGTATATGTGTGTATAAATAACATATGCAGTTTTCTAGAAATACCAGCTGTACAAATATTACTTTAATTGCAATGACACAGAGATACGCAGCAGGGTATGTGGGACACAAATAACCCACCCTGCTAGTTATCTGTATGGTAATGAAAAGATAAATTACAAGCAGTGCCACCTCATGCAAAGCATCATATTTAGGAACCACACAGAAAAGACCTATGACCAGTTTTGACCTGCATAGGATGTATAGCATCAGGGTAGTCAAATTTATTTTTCTTTCATACGTTATATATTTTCTATGTATTGCTCTATGATTTCGATGTAGAAAATATCTGTATTCTTGTGTTGTTTCTTCATAACATGTACTATTTCTCTCCCTTGCCCACTGACACAAGTAAAATAACTCATATAACCAATTAGCAGCACAAATTTTCTCTTTAAAAATCCAACATATTTGAAATTCCACAAGTAAATTGCAGTAATATTCCATTTATTATAAGGCATAATTAGCAGACACGTTTAATAATTATGATTTAGGCATAAAACCTGAGAAACAGAAATTATATAATTCCACTGTTACTTGTTCTCTGATTCACACATGAAACAATCTATTTATTTACTATAACAACAACAACAAAAAAGTTTAATATTTAGAGCCAAAATCTGGCTTGTGAAGACTTGCCTCCACTTCTTAGGGGAGAAAATAGAAACCAACAGAAAGACCTATTAAAGGTCTTTACAAAAATGTTTGTTGAAAAAACTTTGATATCCAGACACATAACTAGTTTTGTAAATCTGCAAGTTTCAGTGTACAGAAATCTTTCTAGAATACCTCCTGACATTTTGGAATTTATTTATTTATTCCCTACCAACCTGCTTATTAAACAGCCTCTTTATTTAATTATTATGAAACAGGGAGTTTGCACACCTAAAGTTAATTGAAAGTTTAATGAGTTTTTTCAATATCCCATGCTGAAATACATTGACAAAGCTGTCTTGTGCAGCCATTTTCAGATATCCATTTACAAATCTCTTTTTCCCAAGGAAGAGGTGTCTGTAGGAGCTGCTGTGGTATGGCCAGGGCTCCAGGCTCCTGGAGACTGCGGTTACAGACCTCCAGCGTAGCCACATTCTTCTTGTCTGGCCTTGTAATTTTTTTGCCAGGTACTCTGTACGTTAAGTTGTTTCATTTCAATTGCCCTGAGGGTTTCTTCCTCACTAACTGATGATGGGGAGCTTGATGCATCATTACTTTAACATAGAACAATGTGATAAAGCTGTAGGACTCTCCAGTAAAAAAAATTACTGGTTCTGCTCTTAATAAATTAGTTCTCTAAATATTCAGCTGTACATCAGCAAGGCCTTTGTATTTAGAATGGTATTTAGGAGACATATTTTACTGGGCTCAACTAATTTCTATAAAACAAAGGATAATTTCAAACAGCTTACCTGCACACACAAAGAAAATACGGAGAAAGGGTGAAGATATGAACT
>VYZR01011968.1:45816-58210 GCA_013400675.1 Oxylabes madagascariensis | reverse complement strand
TTCTGCACTGCAACACCGTGTGAGCATAGCAGGCTACTTTAGCCTCAAAAGCACATTCATTTCCAGTTTACTGAAAATCATCAAAGAGTTTGCAAGTAATTCAAATATAATTAAGTACTTAAAAATAATCTTACCTTCTTTTGATCTTCTAGTTTATGACTTACTGGATTCCTTCCATGTTTGTTCATCTCTGAAGATAAATCCATCACATCCACTCCTTGCCCTTCAAAATGAAATCGGTTCAGCAATGCAGCAAATTAATCCAAAAAACAGGAGCTACAAACACAGAAACATGGTGCTTTTTTCCATCACACACCATCTCTGAACATCAATGACTTGGAGAAATGACTAAGAAATGCATCGATTGAGCTGAGGAAAACTTTGCAGTTCACTCTTGAGCCTTTCCAAATCACCATAGTGTTTTTAAAAGCTGATGCTTAAGAAGAGAAATATTCATCTACCACTTCTAACTCCAACTGCTATCTGTATCTTTCTTCACAGGTTTCCATTTTACAGGAGGTTACATCCTGACTGTTGACCTGTTGAGATAAAAAAAAAAAAAAAATCAAGATTGATTTACAATTTTCTGTCACTCTTTATAACTGATTATCTGTCTTCATTAGGCGTGCATGTGGGCTTTGTGTGGTTTCTGTCTTGGAGGGGGCTTTTTTTTTGGTTGGTTGGTTGGTTTTGGTTTGGTTTTTTGGTATTGTTTGTTTTTGTTGTATTGGTTTTTTGTTTTTGTTAAGTGGTACTGGAGTTCCATTTAGTACTTGGCAGGATGAAGTAATATATGATCCCATTCATTCCCCTCTAGATCCCTGTGGGTGCACAGAGTATTCACTGAGAACAGCTAGTGAATTCCAGCTACCAATGTAAAGGAAAAGTTATAGGAAAGAGAAAAGCAAAAACTATTTGGCTAAAATACTGAAAACACTAAATTAAAAAATGGACCAAAAAAATCCTCCTTAAAATGCCAAGTCCCACCCCTAAGCTTTCTTATTGTGATCCAGTTACAAATGGGAGAAAGGCACAAGGGTGAGACAAACCCAATATTGAGACAAAATCAAGAGATCAATATTGATACAAGGAAGCACTGATAGCATAGTGCCCTGTGAGATACAATTTCTCCCCCAGACTAAAGAGTGTTCCAACAAGAAATAAAATTGTAGTTATTCTCAACACCACAGTGTGAGGTGCCTATTCTTATCCATATTTATCTTCACATACAATTGAACATGATAGCAATAAAGGACTAATCAAGCAATAAGGACAAGCCCTTTACAAAAATAACTAAAAACAAACAGAAGATGCATTTGCCTTGGGAAACCACAGGAATATAAACAATCGTACACTAAGCTACCAGATGAGAGAACACATACTCACTTGTCACCCAAACACTACTTTAGCCTGATACATCTCACCTTGGAATCAAATCAATTTTCCTTGCTATTCTAACTTTTGAGAATCATCTCCTTCTGCAGATAAGCACTGTATTACAAACACACACACCAAAGGAAACTCAAATGCTTAGAGAACATTTTTCTATTCATTATTTAGAGCATCCTGAGGAAAAAGTCAGTGAAATAAAAAACAAGATGATGGCGTTAACTGCCCATAAAATAGGAAGGAGTCATTAAAACTATGCTGGTAAAATCTTCCATAAATTTAGGATTTTATTGGATTAAGAAGCAGATCAGATTCAATAGTATACTATAACCTTCCCAAGCACACATGGCTTTTTTCACCCCATTGCCGCAGAATCTGAAGCACAGCAGGACAGAGCCATGTATCACTCTCAGGTGCAGACTGTTCCCACCCCCACCTGTGATTTCCCCCATCTGACAGTTTCACAGATCCACAGAATGCACAAAACCATAATGCCAGGATGCAGGAAGATGAAACATGAGATACTGCTGCAGGGATCAACATAGGGATCCATGCTTATAACAATTGTAAAGCCAAGATAAGTCAAAATTACACAGTTAAAACCCAGCAGTTTCTCTGGTTCATTTCACGGACAGACGTGAATTATATTACTTCCCATGCCTGGCAATTATGCTATGCTAGGCAATTAAGCTATTCTGTGGAACTGCATGGTGTTTTCAAGCCNCTCTGCTTGGAAGACATTCAGTTAACAAGGGAAGGTACGTATGCTTGAGTAATCAGAATTTTTCCATGACAACTGGATCTATATTACTTTTAACATGCAAAGCACAGGGTGGCAATTCTTGCTCACTCCATTCAGCACATTGTTCCATGGTCTTCAGCCCTTTCAACATAAACAGCTGTAATTAAATGCTCTTGGCTGGCAATTTTTTATTTTTTTTTACAGTGGAACCAAATTTATTATTCACTATTTTACACTGATATTTAACATATACACAATCACAGAATAAAATACCCAGAGTCCTAGATAGCATGATGATCACACACTAAATAATAGATTTTTAGTAGGTCATGAATAGAAAAGGTGAATTAAAGCTTTTTTACAATTTTATTCTCTTAACAGACACAAAAAAGTCATTCAATAACAATGACTAATAATTTACAGATTCTTACAGTAAAATAGACATCCGATGCATTTAACACTGCAAACACAGGCCTAAAGGAAGTGGAGCAAGCTATCCAAGCCAGGAATATCCTCAGACTTTCTTGCTAAACAACACAATGAGGAAATTGCTATGTGGAACTATTTGTGATGGGGGTGGGGGCAGAGGTTAGTGACATCCTCCTCTAGAGAAACTGTGGAAAGCATTCAGGGTGATGAAGCTTCTGGTTTAAGTACCTCAAATACTTGCCTAAATTCAAGTGGGCTTAAGTCAGGTGAAATGTGTCTGAAATAACTTCTACTTCACTGTAAACTACAGGTTACTGCTAGACTAGTGGTGAACAATCCCAGAATATATTCTGAGAATTAAATGGAATTATCCTTTCTATACTGCCATTATTGTCAACACAGATAGTTCTCCAAAAGTTTACACTGACAGGATTTTCAGAAAGCAACCAAAATCCTCAAGCTTCCTGCAGGCTTCTTCCATGTACTAGTACTAGCAGTAGTAGTAATAGTAGTAATAATAATAATATTTTCCTGTAAGTGGCGCATTCACTAAATATTTGGTGGAAGTTAACACAAATATTTTTACAGAGTCTGGATGTTACAAATCAACCTGGTTGAGGAGAACATTCAGGGAGGTGAGTTGTAAGCCACTACTATTTTAGTCAATTCTAATGGTTCTACAAAATCTATAAAGAAAAGGTTGCTGTACTGCCGTAGCAAAAAATTTAGATAATGAGTTTTTTCCTAGGTTTCTTCCCATTGTCATTGGCCTTCAGATGTATTAAAACTCCATGATCACATAAGGTGCATTCTGATGGCTACCTGGGAGGCTTCACATGAAAACACTGCTCTGTGGTTGTTATCATTGGCAAGGCTGGGGACGAGGGCTACGTTAAAGACCCAACAGATTACTTCCTTTTCCAAAATCCTCTTGTGCCCACATGGGCATTCTCAATTTTTGCCATACCATTAAAGCAATTTTGAGACAGATCCAGGTATAAAACTATGATTGTAATTTGCACTTTTCAAATTTTCTTTTTTGTGTACAAGGTAGGTCTACTGAATTGCATCCTGGGTATTATCAGCTGCACTGATAATGGTTTATGCTTAATAGAGTTATGATTTTATTAAAGAATTTCTGGAAATCTAGATAGAGAATAATTTTCTGGTTATGCTGATAGGAAATGCCATGCAAATTTTAGGACACAACAGCAATTTTCAGTACGAATACCTCATTATTAAAATGGAGCTTCTAGTTTATGTGCAGTTATAATAAATGTGGAATTTAGGGGCTGGGAGGGAGAACAAACTGGAGACAATACCCATTTACCTGTTTCAAACACAATAGTGTGTTATGCCAGGACCAAAAGCAAGTGCCATCTGTAAATCTCAGTGTACAACTAAAGCAAATCCCAGATACAAACCAGCCTTTGTTCTTGCCCATCAGTGTTCCCTGGGATGGCAGCATGGCTGAGAGAAGTGGTGGGAGAGTATCAAGATTCTATATGACTCCCTTGAGATTGGCAGTGGGGCACATCTTGTGCAAGGCATGCTCTGCCTCACTGTCCTTGAGGCTGATAAGGCTCACCACTAGCATTCTGCAAAATTATTCAGCTTCACATTGAAGACAGGCAGGTCAGGAATATCAGGAGTATAACTTCCATACTTGATATAATCCCGTGAATCTTCTAGGTGATGTGGCACCCCAGTATGGCTCTACTAACTTACCCATAGCAATAGTTTCATAATGGCCTTAAAAAAGCTCTAACCATGAAAGCTTATCTTTCTTTGTAGTCTTTTCCCACAGGGAGAAAGCATTAAGTCTCTCTGTATGGGTCTAACTTCAAACATTATGATCAGGCACACAAAGAGTTATCAGAAAAAGAAGATGATGTTGACTCTTGGAGGATTTGGGAGCAATGCCAGGGAACATTGCTTTTAGCCAGCATTCAGAATAAGAAGCCAGTATCTGTTCTCTGCACACACATATGATAGAAGTGCCATAGAAAGGCTTGTCTACACCAGATAAAAGCAGTCTGGGAAGGCAGCTGGTGAACCAAAAACATATCTCTAAGCACTGAGGCTTGCCTACAGAATTATTTATTCTGATACAAAATTAATTCTGATACAAACACACGCCTGATTCAAGGCAATACAAAAAGCTGCAGTGTTTACAGCTCTTTCTAATCAATGTAATGGTTTTTACTTAGATAAAAAGTGACCCCATAAGTCTAGAGATGATGCTTCCTTTATTAAGTGCACCTGTGGCTGAAACATTTTGTATTATTTCTGTAAGTCACCTTATCCTCTGCATGTCTTCATAGGGCAAAACTCCTCTTCAGTACAGAATGCTATGTGGAGCCACCACATTATCAGTGAGAATAGAATTACCATTGTTTGCATTGTTCCTGGCTCTAGTCAATGCATATTAAAACATTTATTTTCAGATTTGTATGGATTAAAGAAAAATATAAAGGGCAATCTAGTTTTTATATCCTTGCAATGCTTTTCTGCTAAGCAGGGTGCCAGCTGCCTCAAAATCATAAAACTGAATGCACAAATTAACACTGGTGCACATAATGAATTAGAAAAAATAAATTAAAAATCATATGTATATATATACACATACACACACATTTATATGAGACTGTTCTATTCTCAGAAACCATTGTTATAAATGGTACAGCAACTCAAATATTTTTGGTTTTCTCAAATCCTTTTTATCTTACATAGCAACCTACATCAAACAGGCTGAATTCTCTATACAGAATTTAGAGCCACTATTACATGACAATTTTATTTCAGGCTTGGAACCAGTACCAGACAGGAATGCCTTCTCTCTTCCATCATCCAATTCTTTTACCACTGAGTATCAGAGATAAAGAAGCATAAGAAGGGGAATCCAAAGTCTATTTTTAAGAGATAGTCCTGTCTAGCCTTTTACCATGATGTCTCCTGAAGATTTGTTGTGAGGGATGACAGTTTTGTTGCATGCACAGTAGTCTGTGCCAAGATATATAACTGAGCATCAGACCTAAATGATATTTGGTTATCTTACCCAGCACTGCCCTGCTACATAAGCAATCTCTTAAGAGATTCATGAAACGTCTACATTTCACTGTGCCTTATAGCACTCCTGCAGACATGCTGCAAAGGACAAATTCCACCTTATATCAATTCCACCTCTAGTTTCAGTGGAATATTTCCCCATTTCTGTCCAAACTTGTTTTGAATGTTCCTCTGTACTACTGAAATAGATAAAAAACAGTATGGTGTAGCTTTTACATTTCTAATGTTTGGAAAACAATAGGAAGAATGAATATTCCTTATTTATTCATATTCATAATTGCAATATTTGTATTATTTTTTAGAACTTTGCATTTATAAAAAAAGGACTACCTTACAAAGTAGATAGGCAAAAACCTGGATGGGGTGTGAGAAAGAAAGACAACACTGAGGTGGAAATGAAGGGAAAAATAGAAAGCATATTCTCATATTCTAGGTACACAATAGAAAGAGTAAGCAAGAAAATACAATTCAATCAAACAATGCAAGTACACCTATATGGATCTTAAATTGCTCTGACCCATTAACCAAAGCAGTCTCTTTATGCAAGAAAACTATTTATGGGGCTCATGAGAAAAAGAAAGGCTAATCAAAAATAGCAGAGAGCTCACATACCTTTGAAATTTTGTTTCCTAAGGAGCTATTAAGCCTTCATTTCTCTTGCTTTTAAGTTTTGATTGGCACGCTGAAAAAAGATGCAGCTGACCTGTCTTAACAGTAGCCGATCTTCTGGGAGTTTTAATCATTTACAGCTATTGCTCTAACCAGATTGCCAAGACATAAAAAATCCCAGAAAAAATGCTGAACACTTTTTTTTTTTGGTGCATTTCACAAAATTTCCAGGAAGAAAAAGGCCCTGGGCTTTGGGAAATAAGTTGATATATGGTAGTTCTATGGAGACTAATATATCTGGTATATTGCAATACCCCATGTATGTTAAAACTTTGCTACGATCCATGAATGGAAAGCAGCACAAGGGGAGGTGTTTTCTCTCTGGTTCATAGGCTGTGAATATGACACACAGGAGTATACGTAAAGCTTCACATATGTTGCTATTTTCAGCAATTTACATATTCAAACACAAAAATAGCATACTGAAGGGTTGCCAGTTACTCTTACATGAAACACTTAAATCCACCTCCCCTACACTACTGGAAATAAGAACATACACTCCCCAACTTGATAAATCTAAGTTCTTGAAACTTAAGAATATCATTAAATTACACAGCCTCTCTTGATCTGTCAAGACTTGCTAAGTGTCGTGGTTTGAGCAGGAAGTGAGTTTTCAGGAAGTTACAGAGTACGTCTGCGTGAACTTCCAGGGGGTTAAATATTGGAAACTCCCCGAGAACTTCCCTTTTCCGCCCGGGCAGCTGAACAGGCAACAGGGCCGGTCCCGCTCCGCCGTGTGGTCCCCGGGCCTGCTAGGGGGCACCGGCCCGGGACCAGTCGTGCCCTCCCTCCCTCCCCACATTGATTGCCGGCAAAGCAGAAAGACAGGCTGCAGCTCAACATCCAGCGAACTTTTACAGCCTAACCTCGAGCNATGGCACAATCTGCAAGATTCCGGGCGGTTACAGATTTGTGACATTGGGAGCCACCAGACCTTTTTTTTTTGGTGGCAAATGTCTCCATGGGACACTGAATTGCTCCCAAAGTGATGAAAGATGGTGAAACTGACTGAAAGTCATGGTTTGTCTCTCTGTGTTGGTTGTGGAAAGTGAACAGTTGGTGAGAGAAGAAGAGGGCTTTTGAAGTTTCAATTTTTTTTTTTCTTTTCCTTTTTTTTCCTTTCATTATTTTAATGTGTGTGTTAATAAAACTTATCTGTTCAAACTTAAGTTGGGCCTGTTTTGCCTTTTCTCTCCTAATTCCATCTCACAGCAGTAAAGACACTCAATTTGGCAAACGAGATTTGGCGAACGTGAAACCACAACACTGAATTGGTGTTTCCACCCGGTTAGCGAATCAAACCAGAACATTCTGTAACTCAATTAGATAAAAGATTAAGCTGCATTTTCAGAACATTTTTAACTCAATGCCTGGTACAAATGATAAAGCAAAAAATCTTACCTACGCTCACAGACAATTTCACAGCTGCTTCAAAAGCTACCACTTAATTCTTTCAGTATTTGTTTAGTTGCAGCCTTTCCAGGTGAATTCCATGCTCATCACGAGAGATTACATATAGCTGCTGATCAAACACTGCAAACAGTGCTCTGTTACCTCAGTATTCAATCCATGTCCAGACCAGTCTCCTGCAATTAAATCAACTGATTCAAGCAAATATGTGGCTGAAACAACAACTCCTAGAGACTGCAGAGCAGAGAAATAACTGACTAAATGAGATTGCTGATTGGGGTGGGGGGAAGGAGGTAAAGAGAGGGGGGAAAGGGGGATGCAAAAGGACTATAAATAGTTTTCATAGAAAGAGCCAAGTCACAAAAAATATTTCAAATATTTGAAGGCCAAAAGCATCAGTAGGTGGTGCTGTCTTAATCGTGAAGTAAAAAGATGGCCTTTGATGGTAGAAGTTTGTCCTCACAATCACTGCATCACAATCTAGTTCAAATTTGGGCTGGGAAAGACCTTCTGGGTAAATTGCTTCCTGATCTGCCAGTGCAGAATACATTGTATTTTCTAATGCTTTATTCTGGTATTACTATAAATTCCCAAGTGACACAGCTCACAGTGCTTCCCACATGAGAATGTTAAACAGCCCAATAGAAAAGAATCCTCTAAGAAGTTTCGCAAAAGATGGGTATTTTGACTTAAAATTTAAGCTGAATTTTACATTCTTCAAGCCATTTGTATCAATATTTACAAATACAGATAACTGCTCACTCCATATATTTTTATACACTGATTGTAACGTCCCAATTTGGAACACATTAAAAATATTTTTTTATTAATACGAGCATCTAAGCAAACTTTGATTTCTGACTTAGGTCTCAGTCCATTCAAGTGAAACTCAAATAGACCTTGAGAGTAGCACATATACAACTGCATTTTAAGATGCCAAATCTCTATATCAGTTGCCCCCAAGAATCTCAAAGATGGAAATCCATTCATGGGTTACGTTAAAAGAACTTTAACTAACTAATATGGACTGGAAGTACAGGAATACCTAGACAGTCCTGAGCTTTACTGAAAATGTAGAACTAAAAAGGGTTTGAGGTAACAAACCTCAAAAAAATTATTTGAAATAATTCTTATGGGAAGTATAAGGTCTTTGTGTCTACCTGGAGCACATGTTCACTCATGAATGCCTAAATTATGTCTCAAGACAATAATGTACTCGAAGAATAATGTCACACTCCACTTATAAAGAGATTTGCATCACTAGGTACACCAATTACCCAATGTCTGTGAGACAATCTGGAGTGGGATTCATTGGAACAAACATTGTTGCATAGGTCTAAAATAATGGCTTGGTGGTCTCTCTGTGGTTTGAGAAAATAAATAAACATTTTTAGAATGGAATTCTTCTCATTCAGACTAGCTGAGATGAATCGTGACCTAGAGGAATCATGATCTAAGTGGCTTTGAAATGCACAGACTTTTGCTGTATGTATGAAATCAGGTGAGAGGAATCTTTCCTTCAAACCACACATCTTAAGGGAGAGAATACATGAGGCTCATACATTCAAACAAATGTTAGGAAGCCATAAAAAAAAAATCCAAAACCCCAAAAGCAAACAAAGTCTAAACACGACAAGCCATCTGATCAAGTCCTACTGGAATAATCCCATACAAGTAATCTACCAGCTATCTCTTCATTCAAAGTGGATATGAAGGAACAACAGATTTTTCTGGTTTGTCACAGGTGAAAATGCTGGCTGCCACAAAAACTGAGCCACTCTAGGGGAAATGAATTGGCTTCTTTCACAAAAAGTTGCCTACAATAATTGCTTCATTGAGAGCTATACCTCTTTCTTAAAAGTTTAATATTGACCTGGCATACAGTTTTTCAATAGTCTCACAGATACTTACTGATTCCTTTTAAGTACGAAAGGCACAAATACACCTCAAGTACTTCAAATTTTGTCCTGGTTTTCATTGTTTTTGTTAAAGCAAATGTATTCCATAGCTACTGAAGTCAACAATAAACCTTGCTGCTGTGGTTTAGGAATGATACTCTTCAAGTTAGTTCTGCTAAAACCACTCTGCACTTGCTTCCCTCTCCCTCTGCAAGTGGAAGCACAAAAGGCATAGATCATGGGTTCATATAAGAACCATGTACTAGAAAGAGCAATGAGATAAGAAGATGAACAGTAACAGCAACAGTATTAATAGGAAAAGGTATAAGATAAAGAAAGGATTTACAAAGAAACCTGCAACAGTCGACAGTAACCAAATACCAATCAGCTCTTCCCCACCACATTTTCTCCCACTGGAAAGAAGATCCTTCTCAAAAGCAAAAGAGACCCTTTTCTCAATCCCAGGCAGTGACTGTTAGATAATACAGAAAAACCTCCTAGCCATAGCTCCTCAGCTACTGCAAAAAATTAACTCTGTCTTGGCCAAAAGTAGGACACTCATGGAGACAAAAAGTAGGCCTTTCGCTATTTTCTTTTAAACCTTTAAAAGAGCTTTGAGAGCTTTTTTACCTCTTAATATGCAGAACATTTTTTTGACACAGTCTTTTCTTAGCAGACGTAGCTTGGCCTATTTCTGCAATATAACACTGATGATCTCCTTATCACATCATACAAGTTACTTGCCCTGAAAAAATAACAATAACTGGGACAATCTTATGACTTCTACCTGTGTAAATACCACTCCTTAGATCTGAGTAACATGGATCCCTGACCTAGCTACAAGTTCCCTCCTCACCCATATCCTGTGCTTACATTTAGAGATTCTGTGATTCTTTTTAACACAGTGAGATTAAAAAAATTTAAATCAAAGGATCATGTTTGCAACATGTTTTATAATACCATTTGAAATATCTCCTACTATTTACTGCATGCATTACATTGTCTGTGGCACTTTGTATTTTGTTTCTCATATCTAAGCAATTTTTAATACCATATAGTACTGCAAAATTTCCTCAGATCCTGAAAGCTAAATTGTAACAGTGAATTTCTGGTTGTTAATCCACCTTCGTCCGAGTTAATTACAGGATCTATGATTTTAAGACCAGCTGAAAATTGAGCATGGTACAGCTGTTTGCTCAACCTCTCTTCCTTCCTCCCTCCCTCCCACTCTGATGGAATGGGGTGGAAAAATCAAAGTAATACTTTTATGCTGAGATAAGAACAGTTTAATAGTTAAAACTGATGGTAACACTGATCTACAACTCAGCCGAGGTGAGCTACCAGAGGTTCTATTCCTCTTTATAAACAAACACATCTTCCAAGGCCTTCAAAAAGTGCCAAAAAATTAACTCTGTTTGAAACATGCAATAATTAAAGAAAAAAGAAATTATCAATTTTATAACGCTAATTATCAATGCAAACAATTCTTATTTTCTCTGCTGAGACAGCTGTCTTGTAATTTGCCCTCCCAATTATTAAAATTTGATTCATGTCACAAACACACTGCTGAATTAGACCACAAATGTGCACTGCTTGCACTGCTGTATTTACAGCCAAATATTGTCAGTCTCCCGGACACTCTTGGTAATCAACACACAGAACATGTATCATTCAAGATAAAGAAATGCAAAAGTCAGAGATCATCCACAATAACAAAATAAGCACAATTGCCTCATGTGATAAAACACATATGGACTTGTGAACAGTATTTAGCTGCATAATATGCGTATCTCATATGTATAATAATAATACAAATTTACTATTAGCCTTACATAATCAGAAATCAGGTATGGAAAAAACTCAGAGAAATTTAGCAGCTGGGTTCTTAAGAAAACCTGGTTTCTGAAATTAAAAACTCAAATTTAATTATTTTGTTCACCAGATGCTCAGACTGGCAAAAAGAAGACTGAAACCATTCTGTAAAATGTATTATGTACTCTACCACAAAAACAGTATCTAACTGAAGAACTTTCTGTAATTAATTGCATTATATGTTTGTATACAAATATTAAAAGGTTTCACCCTAAAAAGATGTCCCTGTCCTATTAATTTATGACAGCCAATAACATTTCAGAGTAAAAGGGTAATTGTGAACATATTATTGCATCTAAAAATATAGCCAACATACACAGAATATTATTTTTATGCAGAAAAATACTCCACACTTCTTTACACACTCAATGCAAATTTACGCACAAATTCAATGACTGCTATTAAATAGCATGCACACGGATTTCAGATAGATACAAAATCTTAGTGTTCATATTGTACCTCAATTACTTTCCCATAACTAAACCCAACTTTTTCTTTTAGTAATTTAGATGAACCAGCCTAAACAGCCTCAACCAAACTAAAGACTGCTACAGTTATTACTGGATAATACTAACAACCACATTGAAGTACTGGTACAGTATTGATTTGTTTTTAAAAATAGCGCACTGCTGCCCAAATCCCACAAATTTATACAGAGAAATGTGATATGAACGATGTCTCATTTTATAAATGCTTATGCATACCAGGGGATGCAGTAAGATTCTGTGATTTTTCATCATGTCACTGTGAGATTCTGCATGAAAATGTTTTGGATGTTCATAAATCTATGGGACCAGATGGGATCCATCCCAGGGTGATGAGGGAGCTGGCAGATGAGCTTGTGAAGCCACTCTCTGTCATTTACCAACAGTCCTGGCTCACTGGTGAGGTTCCAGATGACTGGAAGCTGGCCAAT
>VYZR01011968.1:0-24694 GCA_013400675.1 Oxylabes madagascariensis | reverse complement strand
AGGGCAACACCTCTCTAAGGTAGCCTCAGTTCTGAGGGAAGTGCCAGAAGACAACCAAGTCCCCAGAATTCTCAGACTCTGAAGCAGGTTGTATTCATCCAGCACTGATATCCAAAAGTAGCCAGGGGAAATAAGAAAAGCATATGTCTGTGTCCTGCTGAGCCCAACTTTCAGCTTGGATGTAGCAGGCAAAGGTACAATTCCCCGTTCTGCCTGACTTGGAACATATGCACTAGAAATGCTACAGAATTTATGATTCTGCATAGAAATGAGGGTTCTGATGGTTTCATCTCCCACAGAGCATGAAGAAATCTTAAAAATAGAGCAACTGAGTAAATCATACAGATTGATTTTGGCAAAGACAGACTTAACCCCACCAAGGCTTTTTAGGAGAACTCCAAGACAGGAAAAAACTGCTTTCATATTAACCAAAGCAGACCGAGTTACCAAGGAAGAAAGGATCAGGCAAGGGGATAAAGTTAAACTGCCAGCAAAATTGAAATCTGAAAAAGAGCTTGTACGCAAGAAAGCAAAGAGTGGCATAAAAAATTCTCTCAAATTCTTAGGGTCTTTTTTTCTCCTCCTATTAAGTAGCCCAGTATTAAAGTGCTTAATTATAGCTCTGTGTCTGAGATAACAGGATAACAGCCATCCATCTACACTGCCACCTGATAGTCCTCAGTACAAGCCAGTACATCCCTGAAAACACAAATACAGGATATTTAGATGTTCCAGTACCCTTTCACGTGTCATTTCTTGCATGACTGACGCTAGTACTAGACTACTATGTGACTCTTTCACAACCATCATTTGCTGTTGTCAGACTGCATTCAACAAATTACTATTAATACTGCTAACAGAGACAGAGAATAAAGAACATGGGAGAACAATTTAATCACTTCTGCTAAGATTCCTCTTTAAGGAAGACAAGAACTAAAGCCACAGACTTTTTAAGCTGTCGGTATCAAAAATCCCTGAATTTTAGAAGTGTCAATACCTGATTACTGGCAGCTGATATCTCCTTACCAAGCAGTGCTCCAAGACAGCAGAATGAAGATGCGCTGATCTTCACAGTTAGTGTGGGTGCTGCTTCTGTGCCAAGATCCACTCCCACCACTGCCCACATGAATGCTGCTTCATCCTATGCTTTTTCCATCAATGGCCTATTTCATAAAAGTCTTATGACCTCATAGCTTCTTTTTTAAAATATGGCTATAGTCCCCAGAATAAACTCCACACAAACAGATTAATTACTCTGAAATACTGCATTTTACCCAAATCTAAGAAAAGCACAAATTTAGTACACAAGATCGCTTAAAAAATTACTTCCTAAAGCAAGAAGCTAACAAAACAGCTCTCAATTTGGTAAACATGGGAGGTATCTAAAAAGAGGAGAAAAAACGTTCAATTTTCAAACACTTTTTATGTAGTCATGTAATTTTACCAAAGTAAGCCGGTAAATGTGTTTTCTTTTAACCACAAGAGAACTTGGGAAGAGCTACTTTTCCTCTCTTCATACCTCTGAACAGCAACTCATTTCTTTCATTATAGTGTTGTTGTTCACAAATAAGATGAAAAAATTCCACTGGATTCTCTGTTTCAGATACAGATCCATTGTGAACTGAGTAGAAATAGTTTCCCTAATTAGAACACATTCTAAGCTAGTTGCAACAGTTCAGAAATGGCACAGTGAAAATCTAAATAATGAAAAACTGTTTCATTGGGCAGAATAACTCAAATTTTCCTGCATTCGTAGCCAGGCAAGAGCAGGTATAAGAGCACTTGGCTGTGACCAACAGCACCTAAGGTAACAACAATAATGGTGTATGTGTCAACATCAAAAAGAGTTTTTAAATACCCTAGGGAAAAACAAACAAACAAACACACACCTGGTTTGAATAAATAAAGTAAATAAGATACAAAAGCTAGCTGATTAACAGACCTCAATGTGAATTCATGACCTGTATTTAAAAAGGTTGCAGCTAACCTTTTTGGAACCATAGAATCATTAGGGTTGACAAAGACCTCTAAGATCATGGAGACCAATGATTAACCCAGCACTACCAAGCCCACCACTAATCCATGTCTCTGAGCACCACATCTACATGTCTTTTGAACACTTCCAGGTGTGGTGACTCAACCACTTCCCTGGACAGCCTGTTCCAATGTTTAACCAGCCTTCGGGTGAAGAAATTTATCGTAACGTCCAGTATAAACCTCCCGTATTGCGACTTGAGGTCATTTCCTTTTGTCTTATTGCTTGTTAACTGGGAGAAAAGATGGACCTGTACCTGGCTACAGCCTCTTCAGGTAAGTGTAGAGAGCCCTCCTCACCCTCCCTCCTTTTTGCCTGGTTAAACAACCCCATGTCCTTCAGCAGCTCCTCTTAAGACTTGTACTCCAGACCATTCAATACGTTTTTTATCTGTCTCTGGACAAAATCCAGGTTTTTAACTTTAAATTGTTGTCTAGTTACAAGATGAGACAAAGAGAAAAGAGGAAAAGGAAAGTAGTTCCTGCTGCCATTCCATGCAGCAGGGCCACCTGCACTGACAGCAGTCCGACCGGCACCTGCCTCCGAGGACACCACAGAGCTGAGCAGTGAGACTGCTGCAGCTATCCAGAAACACTCCGTAATCGCTGAGGGTAGCAACTGTGCACACCTACACACCACACACTGGCATTAGTGAGGGCATTGTAAGTGTGTAAGCTGTCACACTCATACCAATGGCCAGCAAGACACAGGCCTGCTGGGAAGCGACTGTGCAGGCCCCAGGTCCCCTCCTGCCCCGAGCTCCCAAGCCTGCTTCACCTTGTGCTCCATGTCTGCCGTCTCTGCTTGCCAAGTCCTAGTCTTTGGTATCACTCTGGGAGACACAGCTTTTGAGGAACAACTGCATGCTGAAGGTGCATGGGGTGGAAGAGATGTCTAACACCAGCTACTGCACAGTATGGGGAGTATGAGCAATGGGACACTGCACACCACTGACATAATTGTTTCTTGCACTCCACACCACCACCAGCCACCTGAGGGCCTTCTGCAGCAAAACACAAAGGGTCATCACTGCTATGCCTGACAAGAGGAGAAGAGAATGAGAGGTGATGTCTGCCCTGAAAGCCCTCCTGCTAGGCATGGGTGCAATGGCAGTAAGGAATCGTCTGTCTCTCTTTCCTTCAGTAGCCCACAGAGAGCCTCCTGGCCACCATAAATGCTCTGATTGCATCTCTCCTTTCTGCCCAACACTCCGTATTTGTCTGATAGAATTACAAACCCCACATTTTGTTTTCCAACTTTGACTGCAATTTTCCTCCCATTGTGCAGCATCCTAGTAGGCTCTCCTGCTGAAATTGGATTTTCCACCTCTTTTGAGCTTTGAGGGGGCAGGTAATGACCCTGTTTCCCTATAGTCCCAAGGAACAGCAACAGGAATTAATCACATTCATTCTGTCAGTTCCTGATTTCTATTCTATTAATGAGATCACAGTAAAGTCACATCTTACTGTGGTGGTTGGGCAATCATAACAGTAATGAAAATCTCTGCTTTTAAAATTATGCAGAACACCAATTACAACTGAAATTACAAAAGTTGAAAATTATTTTTCTTACCGGAACCTATCCTTGTGATGGTCTGAATCACTTAAATTGGGGCGGGGGGGGAAAGAATACAAAATATAGGAAAAATAGCATTTATTCCTAATAAACGTATCTCCCCAGATGGAAATGTTTCAGATAATTAGCATATGAATGTAAATTGAGTCCAAACTAGAACAAATCTTACTTCTACATGACTTTTGTTCATTTTTTCTGTCCTTTTGGCTTTTTGTTGTTTTATGTTAGGTTTCTTTCTGTGTGTTTTTAAACCATAAAAAATGCTTGCTTTCAGTTTTGTTTACTTACTTTTCTAGTGGTTAGGCATTCAGCACAACTACAGGCTACAAAGCTAACTGAGGCATACTCAGTGCCAGTTCAGTTTTATCATTTCCTTACTGGGAGGAACTAGAGAACAATACAACCTTCACAGTAACAGACATTCAGGGATAGTTGTTTGGCCTGCAAATGCCACAAAAAGTAGCTAAGAACTACTGCTCACTTTGACCATATTTTGTTCAAAAGCAAAAATACAGACAAATGTTTTAGTCACCCTGGTTTAGCTTACAATATGTGGACCAAATGTTTGCTACATAAACATTAGAAATTCCATGTAAATCAAGTTAATCAGATGCTGACAGGAATACCTGCTAATTCCCCATTTTTGTTTGGCTGGATTTTTTTCTCCTAAGTTTCTTAAGCTGCTATCTTAAGAAGCTGACATGTAGTTATAGGAAACAAAAGTGAAGTAATTGAAAAATGAATCATACATAAAAAACTCACTAGACCTCCATCTCCAAAAGGCTGAAAATAGGTGAGGGTTTCTAATATGAATTACAGTCCACACACACAAAAAAATTGATTTCTGCCAATATATTTCATCTTGGTAACTTCAACTGTTATTAAAATAAAAATGTGCAATAAAAGATGTTCTTGTAGATATGTATTTCACCTGGAGACATTTGTGTGCTTTAGTGCTTAAAACAGATGCATTGGATGGGCAAATTCATGCTTTGGGATCTGCGCCAGCTCACCTGCTCTTACTTTTGCAAGGACACTGGAAAGTCTGGGCAAATCATCTGCCAACCAAATCCAGACCCTCAGTAGATTTATCTACAATAAGAAGGAAAGTAACTCATGAAAGGAAATTCTGTTACCCAATATGGAAAAAAAGGTACGTTGTAACTTTTCTTCAGCAAGTTATGCAGTTAGTAATGGATGCACTCAAATAATGAGGTAAATAAGGGAGGGATGATAAGAACTATCCTGTAAATAGTCACTGAAATTCCCCAAAGGCAAATATTGCTGGAGAATTGTCAGCTGTCAGTGTGTTAAGCATGAATTTAGGCCCAAAGTACAGCTGCAAATGCTTTAAATTCTAGTAACAAAAAAAAAAAAAAACTTCTCATAAAAACTTGCCTTGAACAGAGTGACCTTTATTGTATGCTAACAACATACTTCAAGATATTTCCAGAACACAGAAATATGGTCAGAAATTTAACTTCAATAATCTTTTGAATTAATAAATAATCTTTTACCCTTAACCCTCCTGTCATAGGTTACAATAAATCATGAAGATAATCCTCTTTGTACTTTCTAAAGGCAAGGCTGTATTCTCAACTAAAGCATGTAATGATTGTAATAATGTATTACCATGTAGTTTGGAAGGGGGAAAAAAAGAGATTAAGTCTTCAATGACTTGCTACTTCTTCAAAATAGTGATTAGAATTCTGATTTAATATATAAGACAACCTTGATGAACCTGCGGTTCCAAGTTGAAATGGTGGTGGTAATGGGGTTCTGTTTTAAATGACACCAGAAAACCAGGGAGAAGGAGAAAAGCCAAACAAATTTTAAATCCCTGGGGGTGTGGAATACATGTACATTTAATAATTTAATTTAATATTCAAAGAGGAGGCAGTTCAATACACCATTCTATAGAGAGATGAAAGGCAGTGGATGCAGAATCCTTTTTTATTCCCTGTTTAGCTTCAAACTTTGATATAATAGATTATTATTCATTTAATTAAAATATTTGGGATATTTCTGTGATAAGTAATCCATTTTGTGGGATTTCAACAGTGCGCATCTGTGCTGTGATAGACCTATGTGCGTTATCTATCCTGCAAAAATAAACTGAAAGAAAATATAAAAATATATAAGTCTGTATTAATGTTTAAATTAAAAACACTAACAATAAAAATTACATGGGTGAATTGGTTGGTACCAAAGTCACCTGGGCCAATTGCTATCTCCACTGCACAAGATGAAGTGCTCTGTATTGTAATTCTCTGTTAAAAGCTCTCACAGAAATTCTGAATATTTTACTATTAAGCGTGCAGCAGCAATATCTGGCATTTGAAAGAGACTGGTCAAAAAGCGTAATTTTTTCATTCGAGAAAATTTTCTGCTAATGGATCTTCTATAGTTCATATGAAATTTAAGAAATGGAATCTTGTGCCCCCAAAACATCTGCATTGCTTAAAAGTTTGAAGCTGGTGTGCAGTCCAGTGAGTCATTAAAACACAAATCAAGCTGAACCTTATTCAGTATATATCACTGCATCCAGGTGATCCTTGTTATGTCCATTCACATTTTTTCTCAATTATCCTTAATTCTCAAAACCCACTTAATCAAGGGTTGAGGAACTTGCCTTTATCCCACATCAGAAATCAAAATTCTGCCCGACAGAGGTAAAGAAAATCAATAATATAATTTCTCATTGATCATAGTCGATATGCAGTGTGAATGCTTTGGGAATTTTTTTGAAATTTTTGCTACACCTCTGTGTGATGAGATAGTTAGATAAGTGTGTTACCACAGCCAAAAACATAGCAATGCCAAGTGGAAAAACAAGCCTGAATATAATATTCAACAACTGAAGTCATGGTAATTTCTAAAGACACAGTGTAAGATATCTCAGGCAGTGAAGAAACATCCAGTCACATCTTTTGCTGAGCTGTGCAGCACACTCCTGTTCTGGAGCCACGATGGGCAAAGGCAGCAGCTAGCTGAAGGATCTCATCTCCAGCCCACACGAGTGCAGGAGCTTCCATACAAAGATAAAACGATAAGGACTGCTCAAGGAAAACTAGGTTATTTGTGGATAATTCTTCTAATGTCAATTCCACTCACTACAGAACTTTGGCAAAGAAAAATTAGTCCAAAGTGAATGTGACTATGGAAATTTTACAGTTCTGACAATGAAAACATTAGCTGCACTCCTTTCATGCACACTTGAAGTTTCACATCTAGTTTTCATAAAGACAAAACTTGTCTGCCTCCTCATTTCAATTAACATTTAATACGTCTTTAACCTTTCTAGAAGGTAATGACACCTTAAGTTTTCGTTTTCATATTTCCGGCTTCTCTGCTGCTCAGGGGTGCAGTTCTGAGCCTCATATTCAGTGTCACTCAGCTCTCTTCACAGAGCAGGGAGACAAAACAAATCCTTTTCCTGCTCCAGACCAAGGACAACTTTCAGGCCCAAAAGCACAAACAATGGTGGACTGAAGGGAGGAACAAGAAGGATGGGACCTCACGGCCTGAGCTGTAATTGGACAATTAAACCCCAATATGCAAATGGACCAAAAGTTATAAAAACATAGTATCTCATAACCTGTTCATCATTTTTTTTTTCTGTGATCATTCTTGGTCCACCCTGGGTGCATCCTTGGTCAGGCTCCTGTCTTGCCCAAGGTGGATCCTAGAGGCCTTTCAATAAATACCTACTTTATTCCCTAACTCCATTCAGTCTCTGTTTCAGGTCAGCCTTCCAAGGGATCAGTAAAAGCACCATATTTATTTCTTAATAAGCATAGCCAACAAGACTGTTAAAGAGCTATTATGTCCTATTCAGGAAGCAGAAATAAATCCAAAGTAAGTGATCCTTTAGGAAGAAAAAAGACAAGAAAAATAACTACTTTTTTAAAATGCAGCTTAACGTTGCAAAGCGAGGAGGTTGGTTACAAATGTGATATGTTAACGATCCTGAAGAGTTATTTAAAATACTTTTTTAATCTAGCACTCAGACTTAAAATGTCAAAGTCGAACATGATTTTCCACACCAGGCAGCTTTTCTTACCCTAGCTCATTATTTGATGCATTAGTATATGATGTGGGTAGGCACTGAAAGGTAACTCAGAGGTGTTTGTTAAATCACCACAATTTTACCAAATTCCTAGATAAGAGAGTGATCTCATAAGAAGTAGTCTCCTGGGAAATAAAAACCACATTAAGCATCCTTTTCTTTGGGCATCTTTAACAATTCGTCAGGTTTGATCAGATGGCAGTGGGGAAAGTCTAAACTGCAGCAAGAAGTTACATGAAAAACACCAAAAGCATTACATATATCGTTCCTTCCAGGTTCACATGAAATAGCATTACAAACTGGAATAAGATCTGCTGCTAGTACTTTTACTGCCATAATAGCAGTAACCAAAAATTTAAAATGTTAGCAATTAGATCCCTCTAATTAATATAGTCCTCTTGTTAAAAGATGAAAACCACTTTCTTTTACTAATATACGTAATTTGAAGCTAGAGTCTACCCTTTTTGCTTCTGTTTCACATTGAACAGATATATATTATCCAAGATCAATACAACTCAAAGCTGAGAAAGGCCAGATTGGGTCTGCTAGTCTGGTTTAGTGTATAATGGCGCATATAATGTGGACCATCATAGTTGATCTGAGACTGAAACCAAGATCTTATGACTGACTAGCATAGACCTTTGAAAAATGCATCTAAGTTTGAACCAACCAAGGCACATGTACACAGATGTTCATTTCACTTCCATGGTTTTTACTTTATCGACAAGAACAAAATTTAAACAAAATGCAGAAGTCATAAGAATTGAGACCTCAGGCAGTGAAAATAAATTTAAGAAATTATTTGTGGAGCAAAATGGAAGAGAATATTTGCTACTTGAAACCTTGGACTACCTTATCCTTATGCTCAGAACACACAAGTAAGCAAATTAATGCAGCCAACAATATCAACTTTGGACACTAAAGTGAAAATGCAGTAGAACATTTCTGAAGGTACTCGGTGGTTTCTTTCCCTTGGAAGAGGTCAGATCTGTCGCCCACGCAGCCCTTCTGAGAAAAAATGTTTTCTATATATATCTATCAAGATCTTTCCCACACTTTAAGTATCAACAAATGGTTTGTTTTCATATTTTCATGGAGGAGGAGAGAGCTGACAGACTGTTGGTCTGACCAGTGTGTTGGAGGGGTGGCAGCTTCACCCTCCAATCCACCGTCACCTTTGGAATTCTATAAAATGTGAAAGATGTAAATAAAGTTCCTCTTTTCCGGCACGACTCAGCGTGTGGGAGCAATTCTTTCCCTTCCACACAGATCTGCAGCATAAACAAACGTTTTCATTGCAGATCGACTATATCTGACTTACACCTTTCCATATCTTAGTTATAGTAGAAAGTAAAAATCATCATGAATAATGCCTGCAATTGTTGAAATTATTAATTTCAATCCTATTTTAATTTTCCAATATTGCTTCAAATAAAATGTGAATACATTTTGCTTTAATCTGTGTGTGAAAAATAGCTTATGAATAATTCATTAAATGATAACTCCTCTAAATCAGAGAATAATTTAAATACTTTTGCTAGTGTTAGAATAACTCTGTTCATTATTACTTCACTAAATTCCATGAAGAAAAACGCCAGAATTTCACCAAACTCTATTATTAGCAAGTTACTCTTCCACCACAATTTCCTACTCAAAGAAAACAAAATTCACTCTGTGTACATAGAAACTTCCTACTACTATCCAAATATAGACATTTAAATAAATAAATACATAACTCTGGGGAAGAACAGGAAGTCTCTAGACAAATTTAAGGATTGAAACTCGGTGGAAGAGAGATGCATCCCAAATCCATTTTTGTCCAAACAAACCCCAAGCTTTTGTACATGCACCTTTCAATAGTGGTTTTGAAAGTTTACCCCTTAGAGCATACCTGGCAACAGCTGAAAATGATAAGTGCTCCAAGTCAATTTCCTGTAATCACAACTGTGACCTCCCTGCCTCTGTCCTCCAGGAAAGATTGTGAGGCACACACCATTTGAGAAAAACTGAAACCAAATTGATTACTCATTTGTATTATCATCATCCCCTGGTTTAAATGAGAGGCTTCTACTATATAGTAGACTTCTGTTTCACAAAATCCTGGGTTTTCCACTTTGCTTTTCAGATTCATTTTTATTCCTTTTCCCCCCCCTCTTGTGCAAGCCTTATCGTCTTCCTTTTCAACTGCAATTACCGCTTTTCAATACTAATCCTTTCCCAAGCAGCCTAGATTTTCACCCCTTTGTACTGATTCAGATTCCTCAACATTTGATCCAGTAACTGGCTTATTTTACTCTCTAATCCCTCATTTGCCACCTCTGCATACAACCTGGATCTTTCCCTACCTAAACAACTCATTTTCTATGCTCATTACTTCTTCCTTTGTACTTTTTACCTCAGCCTCTCTAGTTCATAGGATTACCAATTCCTTTTCTGTCCAATAAACCTTGTTCTTTTCTTGTTTTATCTAATCGTATTTTCTCAAAATATATTTTCAGCTTTTTTCTACTCCTATTGAATTCATGTTTAATACTCAGACTTTAGCTGAGTACTAAGTTGTTGCTTTGTATGGTGTAATAAAGAAAATCAATGATAATCAAAAAGCATAGCAAAATATCCAAACAAGAAGCATAAAAGATTCGTTCCAGTGGCATGCATGCACATATATAACACTGTTAAACTTTATTATCTCCCTATTGAGTTGTGATGATCCTCTGTCTGAAGTGGTAAACAAAATAGAAAAAAAAGGCTTCCTTCGTACTGGGCTGTATAAACATAGAGAGGAGTGGAGTTTCAAATTCCTAGCATCAAGTTAAAATTACCAACAATTTGCAAGGGTTGTGAAATAAAAATGTTTTGATCAACCACAGCATCTGGCCAGATGCTCAAATTCTGGCCTGCATCACCAGACACAGTCTGAGTCCTGCCACAGTCAAGACTTTTAAGTTCCAAAGACAACTTGATACATTCCTTTAGACTTCACTGATAATTCTCCCTAAACATAGCTTCTGTTTGAATTAAAAAGAAATAAAAAAGAAAAAAAGAAAGAAAAAAAAAAAGGAAAAAAAAAAAAAAAAAGATGCAAAGAGAGAACACAGAACAGTTAAATCAGACAAAGAATCATTTATTTCTTTAATTGTAACAAATATTTTATACATAGGTATCTTCTATAGACACAGACGAGCTTTGTTCACTTTCTTGGCACCAATGGCTTTAATGAGACCAGAAAGACCTTTAGGCGGAGAGGCATGGACTGGTGACACAGGGACATTCACACGCCAGATCCCACATCTGGGCAACATCTCCCAGGGTATCATTTCTGCCTACAGGAGTTGGAGGGCCCAGGGACGTGCAGAAGCTGAGCACTCCTGACGTGTCCCTGGCCAAGACAGAGCTGGTGCATGGAGCCAGGCTCCCGCACGCCAGGAGCTGCTGTGAGAGCCGGCTGTTCCACTCCGGCTCCTTCATAGACCTTCTCTGTGAGAGATAGAGCTAGCACAGCCTCAGTTCCCTCAAGAATACTGTCAGTGTTTCCCTGCTTGTTTAGATCCCAAATATTTCCAGTTTACACAAGATATAAATAGGCATTGCTGTAGAAGGACCCCTGTTAGTTTTACATTTTCGACATCTGACTCAACTAGAAGTTTATACCACTGAACAGATATTTCTTCAAAGATGAGTCTTTAAAAGTGAACAGTCCAATATATGCTACACTTGAATTACATACTTTCAGAACATCTGCAGTGATACAAACATCCAGAAAGCAGAACAGATTGCAAGGATTTAAACCTACTTTACTGTTAGTTTCATGGTTTTACAGTTTCATGAAAAAAGCTCTGAATAGTGAAAGCAATGGGGTAAAGGAGGTTAATGGGATTGATTTGTCAAACTACATGACTATCTATAATGTTGAAATGATAGATTTTTTTCCTCAGAAATGTAAGGATTACTATCAGATGTCTAGAGAGCAAGTACCAAGGCATAGAAGTATGTGAACCCTTATCAGACTATCTTTTATGTGCAGTATTGTTAGAAATAATGTAATTAAGGATAGTAATAGGGATTTTTTAAAAATAAATTATGCTAATTATATTACCATTTTAAAATTATTGCTAAATATTCAATTATAAGAAATACAAAGGAGATTCAACAATTACATGACATGTCTCTGTCATGGTGAATATGTTTTAAAATAACATAGCAGCTCATTATAACCAGCTGATTTTATCCAGCTACACATGACAGTTTTACCAGATACTTCCACTGACATTTAAATCAAATTCAATATACAGTATTATGGAGACATTCCATCCCACTTGCTTAAGCTAATCATCTTTGTTCAAAGAACTCATGTAACTATGTTCAAATATATGAAAATGGGGAAATCCTCTTTAGTGCTAAGTTTTACTCAGCTTTTTCCCATAGAGCTCATTTACAGTTCAGCTGCCCAATGTCCATGGGACTCCTACCACGCCAGTGAACAAATGGTAAACTCCTATTCAGGAGTGGCACAAGGCAAACAGACTTCTTACAAAGGCTTCATCACCAAAACTGGAGATTCTCCTGTACTACCTAGCCTGTCTACCTCACTGTTCAGGGAAATTCCTAAAACCTGCTCTGAAAGATGTTTATCCAAATATTTTTTTATGTTTAAGAACTACATGGGAGCTAAGTTAAGTGGTTACAGAATAAACAGGCACTATGCAAAGAGGTCAAATTAGAACTTTGCATTTCCTTTTTTAAATAAAAGAAGTTCAAGCAAGCTGCAAGAGGTTGAAAGTTTATCCTATTAATTTCCTTCCTCCCTGATCCCTAAATACATTGTAACTACATTACTACATGCTTTTGGAAACAACGTTAAGTAGAATGGAAGGGAAATTAGGCTTTTTCTAAACCAAAAAGAAAAGAAATTAAAATAATTTATAATAAAACCCCAGCCACCTGCATTATCACTTACTAAAACTCTGTTGCATGTAGGAGCAATTTGATATATAAACCAGGAATAATTCTAAGCTTTTATTTTTTGTCCAGTTTCTCAGAAGTTAAACTAACTTTCTGAAAGTCATTTCAAGTACTGTATGCAGGAAATCCCTAAAGCCTCAGTTCAAACACTACTTGAATCATAAGTCAGCTCAGAAAATAAAGACAAATTGAAATACATAATGAAATATCTGCTTACTTTGGGTAAGGTAATCTAAACTATAGATTTCCCTCAAACATCTTTTCTTCAAGCGAATTCTAAGTGTTTCTATTTAATTTTTTAAATAAAGGTCATATTCCACTTAAATACAGGTGAATTGTATGTACAAGATAAAGGAAAACATGAAGATAATTTAATATATATAGCCTAGTTTAATGAAAAAGTATCTAAAACCTGCCAATTTAGATGCTTAGTGATAGGTAAGACATCAGGCATTTTAAGAAGACTCCTGTATTGCCACTATATGATCTTAAATAAAGATCAAGTCCTCCTCATACCTGTTGTTATCATTCTCAAGAGAAGAACTGCAGTTAATAACATTACAATGAAATTAACATTAAATGATATTCAATGATAGTATCAGAAACTTATTGGGGAAGAAATAAAGCCACACACTTGTACCTATGAGAACAGCATAAGCTCTTCATGACTCTCAGCTTACAGAACCTGCAGTTACATCTGGCTATGTAGTCCAACATCTGTGCCCTCTTAGAGTACTCCTTTGAAAACAGAAGCTCCCAGCTTAAGAGACTACAAATGGTACTACTTATAATTTCTGTACAGTTCAAGCTGCTGCTTCTCTCATGGTACCTTATTTAATTGGCTGCCAAATATACTCTTTCACTTCCTCTTAAGTGACTGAAGCAAATGGTCAAAGTTCTCCTCAAGGCAGACAAATCTGAATATTGCACAAAGAGCCATCAAGCATTTTCACACTGTAGGCAATACTGGCCTGTGCCTTTCAGCAACTAGGGTGCCATGCCCTCAAGCACCGTAACCCTGTAGCTAGGCTGCCCTCATATCTTCGCATTTGGAATGTTCCTTTGTTTACCAGAACAGGCATCCTGTAGTGTTCATCCACATCAGAACCCTGGGTTTCTGACCCAGCTGTATCAGCTACTGGCAGAACTTGTCAGATACTCCGAGGTTAACAGGAAGTTAAGCATAATGGAGAATAATTGATTTTACCTGTCTTAATACTATAAAGTAGATGCTTTTGTCCTTTAATCTATGGTACAATCTAGCTCTGGGGGTCACTCACCAAGCCCTGAAGACCTTCCAAATCTGCTGTGAAATTGCCCAGAGAATCTAGGGAAGACCTTGACACAACCTTTGTCAAGAAGCAGGCCACCAATCAGAAAAAGGGAAATGCAGTTGGTGAAGCTGCCCAGGAAGGTTAAGGCAAAAGGGCTCTCCCTTTTGAAACTCACAAGAAATATATGCTATTGATTCCTCCAAAACTGTCTTTTCCATGCAGCTTTTGCCGTCCTTCCTTACATTCTCATGTAAGTGACACACTTTAAGAGAAAGTTAGAGAAATTTCCCAAGTTCACCGCTGTGTTTTATCTATATACATGGAAATTACATGAGATAAACAGAAACAAATCTTTACAGGAAAGGTATTTAACAAATCTATTGTCAGGCCCTATCAGGTCACTTTGTTCTGTCACTTTATCATTTGTTATCAATATACCCCTGTCTCCAGGTGATAGGAACATTTGCTAGTCAACAAATGAAAGTAAGCTAATTATAATGATGATGCCAAGACTGACCTTTTCACAGCTGTTCTCTCATTCCCCATCATCCCCAAGATGTTTGGAAGTCAAATATGAAGCAGTGTTACTAGTAACTCAATGAGCTGATAATATATGATAATATATGATATCAATAACTGATAATATTATGTGTTCTGGATTTTAACTTTTCCTTAAAGTAAAACTAAATACCCAGGCCTTACAAATAAAAATAAATAAGGGAAAGTCTGACTAAACATTCTTCTGTAGGGAACAAGAACTTTCATGCACTGCCTTCTTTACAGAGTTGCCCAGCAATACTCACTACAGCATTTAATGAAATTCAATGTTAAACCCATCACATTAAATTACAGCACTGGAGCAGGGGGAATGAGGAATTATGAGAGAAGGTTAGGAAGGGTGGTATCTTCACCTGGTATTCTCCCCACTTCCAGCTCTTGCAAAGTATGATATCTGGACATAACAGTCTTGCAGATGAATGACATCACACACAGGACCTGTGGAGCCATGTAGTTTTATGTCTGGCAAGAGAAGTCTGCTGTGTTTCACTTTGCTGTGGTTTCACATTCGTTAAATCTCGTTTGCTAAATTGAGTGTTTTTACTGCTGTGAGATGGAATTAGGAGAAAAAAAGGTAAAACAGGCTTAACTTAAGTTTCAACAGATAAGTTTTATTAACACACACACTAAAAGAATGAAAGGAAAAAAAAGGAAAAGGAAAAAAAAAATTGAAACTTCAAAACCCTTCTTTTCCCACTAACTGTTTCCTTTCTTACAACCAACACAGAGAGACAAACCATGACTTTCAGTCAGTTTCACCATTTAAACATAATCTTTCATCACTTTGGGAGCGCAGTCTCTCTAGTGTCTTATGGAGATATCTACTACCAAAAAAAAAGGTCTGGTGGCTCCTAATGTCACAAATCTGTAACCGCCCGGAATCTTGCAGATTGTGCCATCCNGGACTCCCCTGGCACTGGCCGGCTCGAGGTTAGGCTTTAAAAGTTCGCTGGATGTTGAGCTGCAGCCTGTCTTTCTGCTTTGCCGGCAATCGATGTGGGGAGGGAGGGAGGGCATGACCGGTCCCAGGCCGGCCCCCCCCAGCAGGCCCGGCCGGGCCGCCAGGCCCGGGGACCACACGGCGGAGCGGGACCAGCCCCGTTAGCTGTTCAGCTGCCCAGGCGGAAAAGGGAGGTTCCCTGGGAGTTTCCGATATTTAACCCCTGGAAGTTCACGCAGACGTACTCTGTAACTTCCTGAAAACTCACTTCCTGATCAAACCATGACACAGGTTCATAATGAGCACCAACAGGGCTGATGCCCAGGGGCTGATAAGTGCTCTTGGTCTTGGGCTGATGCAGGTTGGGAATCTGATGCATTAAAAGGTCTCACAGAAATGTGCCTATTGTCTGCCTAACAAATACACCTACTAACAATGCCAGACATTTCTTATTTTAAGGCTGAGACTTTTCCAGCCACCTGCCTGGTATTAGCCTACTAGTAGTAAGGCAAGACCACACCTGGTACCCTTCCTTTCATCCTCTCTGCTCTCTCCAGGCACATACTAGTCACAGTAAGAGAATGCAAGGCCAAGAAGTACAGCTACGCTCAGCTCTGTACGCCCTTCCTGCCTCTTCAGATAATGACAGGTAGGAACAGTTCAAGAGCTTGTTGACAAACTAGGTCAAGAGGGGTCAGTTCATGCACATGCAAGCATTCAACCTGCGTAACCCTCAAGCCTCATCTCCTCATTTTCACAGAATCAACTGGGTTGGAAAAGACCTTTGAGATCATAAAACAACACAAGCAACCACACATTAGAAAGAAATAGCCAGGCAGCAGTCCACACTTCCTTCAGACCTGCCTTGCTCAACTGAGAAGACAATATGGGGTTTTGTAACCACTGTGTGAAGTGCCATATTCTAGGCAATGGATGCCTTTATTTAGTCCCTCTTTGTCACACGCAAGCACAGTTTGCATTTTCAGACAGTAAGTGCTATCCACAGCCATCTCTTAGCTACACTTCTGTTAACCCACAGAAAGAATGGTTAGATGG
The DNA here is from genome assembly GCA_013400675.1 of Oxylabes madagascariensis. Lineage (NCBI taxonomy): Eukaryota > Metazoa > Chordata > Aves > Passeriformes > Timaliidae > Oxylabes > Oxylabes madagascariensis. The sequence continues at coordinate 8,225 of VYZR01011968.1, read as the reverse complement.
TTTTTCAACAGTTAGAACAGACATTTCCCAACCTAGTCTTAAGCAGCTGGAATAAGGTATCAATAGAAAAATACAGTTTATGCTAACATTATCTCCAGTTTAACTTGAATGAGGCCTTTTCATCTCAACAGAGCACACAGTCATGCTGCAAATAAGGCAGGTATATGCTGTATCATCACTCTTGCATTAAAAAACCCAACTGAACAAGACACTAGCAAAAACAGATTTTCTGTAGGCAGAAGAGGGAAGGAGGGTGACAAAAGTTATTGCTCTCTGAAGAAAACTGGAGCACAGAAATACTTAATATGTCTCAGTTAAATTTGAAAAGGAAAATGCAATAGCTTTGCTTCCCATGGTCTGCATTTTTCATCCACTTTGTATTTCCCAGGAAAGTCAGTTGGACTCTTTCCACAGACTTCACAGAGAGCTGGATCAAAGCTGTTCTACCAAAACAATAGCTTTCCCATTTGTCCCGGTTCACTAGAACATTTAGGCATGCGAATGTCACAAGGGAAAGAAAAGGACTATTTGACTGAGAGATGAGTGCTTTTCCCCTCACACAAATATAATTTCTGAAGACTAAGGCAGCCAAGCTTCAGCCATTATTATTACATTTACTGAACCTTTCCTTCAGAGAAAAATCCTCCTGCTTTATTCCTAAAAAGGTGCTAAAAGGCTACAGAGTACCTTAATCAAGTTTCCAGAATTTTGCATTGCAGAATTTGCACTGCAGTTGGCAAGCAAAGGAAATAAGACAGTTCTATAGCCGGTGACACAGAAGATGAAGTATTACATTGCTTTGCTTATTATATTATTATAGCCATTCCTCTGAAGATTGCAAGAACATTGGGGAATTACAGCTTCACATCCCTCCTTATCTCTTACCCCCTCTCATAAAGAGATGGTCATTTCCTAGCTTATAAAAGGGCAACTTAAATAATTTCCACATGTTTCAGGGCAGCTTACTGAAATACAAATCTATATAACACAAAAGAATAGGAAAACAGCATTAAGAAAGGATAAGTAATGGATTTTAGTCTGTCTTTTTTCCATACTCCAGAAATACATATGTGGGACAGAAAGTCATCTCAGTTCACATGCCAACAAAAGCCCTGATGAGGCTGTCACTGTCAGTATCAACTAGAACTGCCTTCAGCTACCACATGCTGTGTGAGAGCAAACCAAATCCCTCTTAGCCCTGTGTACAGGGGTGAGATACCTTCCCAAACCACTTGCATTTAGTACATTTCACGTGTGCCTGAAAAACTGACCCAGATACTTGCATTTCTATTCTATCTCTTAATAAAATTAAATTTGAAAAACTATGACTATTTAAGCCCTGCCTCAACTTTATACAGCTGAATAAATTCTTAGACTGTGAGGATTTTTTCATTAGGTGACTATTACCATACCATACTTTCAAGCAATAGAATTACACACAGATAGCACGGTTCTTCTTCACAGCTGAATTTGATCCCCAGTGTGATATTTTAATAACAAGGTAAAACCAGCATGCACATAATAGCAGGCTGATCAGAGTTTAAAAATAAATCTTCCCTTCAAAAGTATTAGCAGCAGCAGGTTCTCTTCTCTGCTGTTGCTTTCGGAAATGACTTTATTTGGGTACCATCTGTCAGATTCATGGAAACATTTTGAACAGTGAGAATGCTGAAATACTTTCTAATATGTGATCATAGCTGCCATGCAGATGACAGCAAATGACTTTTCAGGAGAAGCAAAAGACAGAAAACAACACTTAATAAATGTTTGTCATATATTACCTGTGCATCTCAATCCTCCTAAGTGAGGTAAAATATAATTCATATGAGGTTTTATAAATACATTTTCTCCTTTTATCCAAAGTACAAATAAAATATTGAAGTAGGCTCTGACACTGAACTATAGCTATAATAATCGAAGTGTCATCTATGTACAACAGTAACTATGTTAATCTTACATTTTACAACACTAAGAAACAGTAAGAAAGCTCAATATTTTCTAAAACTGCTCAAAATTATTACTAAGAAAAAACTAAAGTTTGAGAAATATATTAGAATAGTGCCACAGTCATTTAAAAAATGCAATTATATTTTAAGAAATTCATCTTTTAAAAGTAAAAGAGAGCGTTTCCACTTTTAAGATACATTCTGTCAGGAAACACATTGGAACAAGTTGATAAAATTATTTCTGGACATATGGTTGGTTTTAATTATAGAATTCAGAAAGGGATTTTTATCACTTCTTCACAGATATTTACACACTTCTCCTCTTTTCCTTTCCCCAGATCACGGGAATCAGTGAAAGAGTTCTCATTAGAGCTTCCCAGGAAGTAACAGGAAGTCTTTCCTGTCTCCTTCAAATTGAAGTAGTTCATTCTTTTAACGTAATTCCCCACTAATCTCGTTGGGGCTTTCTCACACATATGAGGTGGCAACAGACTTTGCCCAGCATCCACTAAAGCCTATCTAAACTAACAATAAGGACACTTTAATACTTATCAAACATGTAATACATATTAAACACACTTACTAGCAAGTAGTTTGATGCCTTCCATTTATGTACACTTTCAGAGCTATTTATATTCCGATTCATAGATTTCACTTGCACAGTGAGGCTCACACTCAAGTAGTACAAAAGAAACGCAATCTGAACTCTGTATCATGAGGGATGAGTTATGTTTAGAATACAATGTAATATCCCCATGATGCACAGCAATATCCAGTCTCTGCTTGTATGCCTAGTGTATGGCATCACCTAGAAGAGGAAAGAAGTGCATCAAAGAATCACATCCACAAAACCTTGAAAAGGTAATCATTTTCACATACTCATGTTATAAATGAAACGCCAATTAAATTATAAAAGTTTTATTTAACAATTTATATATCAGAAATTTAAATGAGCCACCAAATAAAACNTTATTTTAACAACATATTGCAAAATAAAATAAAAACACTAATTACTTTAGGTTATCTATAACACTCAGATTTGGAAATATAGGCACAAGGAAAAAAGCACAATGTGTTGGTAAAAAGACATTTTCCCTCTCACAACTCTTACATGACAGAAAAGTCATAATGAACTACACAGATAATTTGCTAGGAAAGCCAGTTAGAGCTGACTCCTCAAAAACAAAGCAGTTGTGCAAAAGACACAAAAACAAAGCAGCTATGTAACAGTCCTAGAAGCATAAAAACTGTGCTTCAGCAATATGAAAGTGTAGAGGCTCTGACAGTGACAGGAAAACCCATAAACACAGAGTTCTCTTTCCAGAGTGACTGATTTACTCCTATGCTTACATTTGGCAACAGCAACCTTTCCCTTACAACAAAATGTTGAGATGTCAAATGACAGTGAGATGTCAAATGACCAGCAAGAAAAACCTAAGGATTGGCAAGGTCTTATTAAAATTTCCCTTGTGAAAATAAGGGAAAACAGCTGTGTCTGATTTTAAAATATCCTTCACAGTCTCTCACCGGGTTGTTTGAACTCCAGGCCTGGCCTAACCTGCAGTTACATTAGAGCACTTGTTAAGAGTTCAGACATGACCTTTGTTACTGTGATCCTGTCCATCTTCATAAAATTCTCTTAAGACTTTTCCTATCCCAGCTATGTGTAAATAAATTCATATTTGAATAATTCAGAGAAAAACTAAAATAATGCTCAACAAAGATGAAGATCTCCATCCCAATTTGTAGGTGACTCAAAACCAAACAATTTCATCTTGAAACTTTACAATGAGGTTTCACTTACAATTCTTTCAGTTCTTTTTCCCTAGATTTATTCATTTTTTATGTTTAAACACATAAAATTAATTACAATTCCCCCCTTCCTGTACTGCAGAAGATGATTTTTGATTTAGAAGTTTGGGTTGGATTTTGCTGGGATTTTTTTGGCTATTACTTGCAGTTTTTGTCTTCCTTTAAAATGTCACCATTAAAAAAGGAACCAGATTTTTATAAAGACAAAAAAGGCAAATCTTTTCATTTTCTATCAGATGCATCAAGTTTGAATAGCACATTCCTTTATAAAACATCAACCAGAATAAATAATTATTCACCTCTTATTTGACAAAACTAAAATGGTTGGCTGGCTTAGAGATATATATATATATATGAAATTTTTTAGTGTAGGGACATAAACCTCACACATTTCCTATACATCCAAGTGACAAATCTTTGCATTTTTACTTCACTGTGTCTGGGAGCTCTGAATTCTACTTATACAAAGGAATGGAACTGTTCTTCATTTCCTACCCTAAGGCCTCGTCTTGACAGATCTCCATTATAGCTTTTCATCTGAAAAACTGGATGCCTTTTATCATTTATCCTTGTCCATGTTCCCAAGTATCAGTCTTTATATAACATCATGTATTTTCATACAGCTGTACTCCGTTAGCTGCTACAAATCTCTCTGTATGTGTGTCCAAAATGTTAAGACAGCATTCACAGCAAAGCTAATTGAGACAACAGAGTTACACTTCTAGTTCCAGTCTGGTGGTTCTGATGTGCATACTTTCCTCAGCCAAGGAAATAGGTTAAGAAATACATAGGAAAGCAGAACAGAGGGCAGGGAGAAGTGGGGGGAAGCACGCTCTAGGCCAAGTCATAGGATTATAAATGTATTCAGACTGGAAAGGACCTCTGGAGGCCATCTGTTCTGACCCCTGCACAAAGCCAAGCTAAATTCAAAGTCAGGCCACACTGCTCAGGTCCTGCTGGGTTGTGCTCCAAAGGCCTCCAAGGGCACCCCAACCTCCCCTGGCCACCCCCTTCTCCCAGTCTGACGGTACCCAAGCTCAGACACACTGGTGCCATGTGGCACCCTCAAGTTCCAAGGAACTAACTGAACAGTATCTGAAGAAGGCACCTGAAGAGTTTTCTGACATCATGACACTCTACATGTTACATTTATGGGATTAACGGCTGTGGAAATTGCAGGTAGCAAGTGCAATGTCTACAGATTGCTTAACAATCAAGTGAAGCAGAGGAGGATTTCTAGACACCCAAAGAAGCAATTCCCCATGACCTTTGACTAAAATACTGAAATGTAGCAACATGCTGTGCTGTTCTTATGCTGTAGGTAGTCCTTGGAGGCTGTCAGCAATTTAAAAAGCAACAACCAACCCACCCCATCTTTTCTAGTAAGAAAATACCTTAATTTCTAAATCAAGGGTGAGTAAAATTGGACAGGACGCTGAAAGGACATTACTGATGCGGTCTTATACAGGAGCTGTAGGAGTTTCCCCACATCTGCAGCATTCACTACTCTATTCCTTCCCATACTGCTAAAAGAAAAGGAAGAAATTCACCAAAATGTTCAGCATTGATCTCTGTTCTTGGTAAGCCCTACAGATTCTGCAGTGGCTTTATAGGAGCAACCACCCCCAGAGAGAGTATTTTCAAACGCTCCCTTAAAATTTCTGACTATTAGCATCACTGCTAAAAAAACTGCACAGATTTGCCATCACCATGACCTGCAAATATCTAGATTGATAGAACGGACTGTTATCTCATATGATAATAGTTGGGTCCTCAATTTCCCCAGTGTTTATTCATACAAAGAAAATTAAGCAGAATAAATGAAGAAATTATTCTATAATTGAAACTCACAGCATGACTATTGGCAGTTCAATTCCAGATATTTTTACCTTTAATCCACACCTCATAAAACCTGTAATGAAAATTACAATTAAATACACCAGCCAATAATAATAATAGGGTGCTGCTTAAGAAGGCTAGTAATATTATTCTGTTCTGTCAGTGCCATAAACAGAATGCACAAGAGAATGATCTGGTAATAATGAATTCATGACTAGTGCTCATGTTTTTTAACCCCCTTTGAATGAAAATTTTGGTTTAAAAAAAAAGACTGAGTTACTAATTCTTGTTTGAACACCAGTAGGCAAAAAGAACAAGTGAGACATGTAAAGCATATATAATGCAACTGCCACTACTGTGTTAGAAATTAATCTGACAGACTTCTGAGGAAAAATGTATCTTTAAAAAATATGTTTGTGGAATATTTTTTCCATTTTCTTTCCCTTGTGTATTGTAGAGAAGAAAACAGGAGTCTGCAGGTAAATATATCAACCCTTTATAGTCTCTCACCACCACCACCTGAAGTGTAATTAACTGTTGTATTTTTTCAAATATCAGCTTATCTCCCACTACAGACACAGCTTTCTAATATGTACTATCGAGCACCTTTTATTTTTTTCACATTTAGCCGAGCCTCAGTTATAAAAAAAGAAAAATCAGAAAATCCATTCTAGGCCAAGATTAAGAAAATGGCGCTCTCTGATCTGAATTTTAAGTATGTTTCTAGATAAATAATGATGCAGCAATAAATATAATTTGAATCAACAGTTCATTAATAATGTATGGTACCCACAGATAATTATGTCACCACCATCTGCAATGTTTTGAAGTCATGTCAACTTTGAGACTCAAGTCTCAAAAATAAGGAATCTTTGCTCCTTGGGTTTCTGACTGAGTCATGACCTTTCAGGTGACCTATACTACACCTTTTCTTACACTCAGCATCCCAAAGAAGACGAGAAGGGCTTTGAGTCTCCCATGCTCGGTTTTACTGGAATAAGAGGTAGGGCCTTTTAAAACAGAAGGAACTCCCCTCTGGTATATAAAACAGAATAACAGTAAGAGAGACTTTCAAATCCCTCTCTTCCACTGCTCAGCCTGCCTTTTTCAAAAGGATCCTTTTGTTCATGCTTACGCTTTCTCTGCGGTTCCTTGCCCCCCCCGGACCTCCCCCACCAGGCTCACTTAAGACCCAAAGACACCACATAGAAAGTCACCCCAGCTGCTTCCCATGTGTTTCATCCTTGCTGTTCCCAGGAACTACCATCCTCCTGCACATTTATTTCTCCCCTTGGGAACAAGCCGTCATCCTCCTTCCAGAGCCTTCATCGAAGCTGGCACAGGGCCTACAGGACAAGACAAATGGGCAGCTGCCTTCTTCCCTGCAGCCCCACCACAAGCATGAGAGCAAACAAAGGAATTAAGTAGCAATATAGCCCACAACATTTTAATAGAGACTTATTCCTGTTGCAGTGAGGGATCTAAGACTACAGGAGTTTAAAGGTAGTATATTGTTCTGACATTCATTGCCAGTTTTTAAAAGCCCATCTGCATTCCTACCACTCTGCAATTTCCCCCCCACTTCCATGCATCCACCCTCTCAGGCAGCTTTACAAAGCCTGAGTGAAGCAGGCAGCCAGGCCAATCATTTAGGTAATTAATAAACCACCAGATTTTAAGATAAATTTAACATGCCTAGTCCAATTATTTGCTTTTGTTGGATTCTCTTCTCTAGTTTGAGTTTTTTCCCCCTCTCATTTTCTTCAAAGGGTTTCTTGCTTTATCTCTGCATAGCAAAGCACATCTGGGTCAAGTACTTGGCAAATTCACAGAGTGGACCTTCGTACTGATTTATCCCTTGTAAAAGGAAGAGTGCTGTATTATAACGATCTCTACAAAAAGCCACAAGAATCTCAATAGTCTACAATCTTGCCCACGATCTGCAAAGCTTCCTGTCTAAAATTTAAATTTGCAGGAAATAACGACATGAATTGTAGCCAGTTGATGTAGACAGTTATGTGCTAAAATGTGAATTCAATTTCCAGATCTGATACCAGCTTCCTCCATGATTTTCCACAAGCCTCCATTTCTATCTTCAGGTCTGTACATTTAAGATATTGGTACTCCCTTGCATCCTGAAGAGATTCTAGATAAGCTTTCTGAAGGACTATGCTACAGCACAGACAGGAGAAATATAAAGGAAAACAAAAATCCATGAAAAAAGCCTCCTAAACAAGGGTTACCATAAACAAAGAGTAGGTTTCTCAGTGTTATTGATATGATACAAAAACTGTAGAAGAGGTCTGCATGGAAAAAACCAAAACAACAAAAACCTGTATTCGAATCATAGTATCTGAAGTGGTCGGAAAACAGCTGGCAATATCCTCATTTCCAGACCTCAAGTTTCCACTCTTCATACACAATATTGAACATGGTACAATCTGGACAGGAGCAAACCCTTAAAGAAATCTACTATGCAGCAGTAACCTTTACATTTGGTCATTGTCTCCATGACCAAATTTTAACAGCAGCACATAAGCAAATTAGAAAGTTCAAAGTCACTTTCATGTGCAAAATTACCTTAAAGTGCAATTATAAATCAAAATTAGAGATACACAGATAAAATCA